>OX424576.1:42094178-42300483 GCA_949152435.1 Gastracanthus pulcherrimus
AACACAATTTTTAGCATACGCGGGTGATATAGACATTACGGAAAAAACAGAGAAACAATAATAAAAAGCGTAGAAATACTAATAATAACAGCTAAAGAAATAGGCCTAGAAATGAGTGAAGAGAAAATCCAGTATATGGTCACTAGCAGAGAAGGGCCTGAGATTTCTGATACCGTCTTGAAAATCTCTGGCAAAACTTTATAAAAAGTAAACGACTTTAAATACCTTGGCACGATAATAGACCACAAAAATGAAACTCGTAAAGAAATCAAGAAGAGGCTGCATTCGGGAAATGCATGCCTATATTCGGTAAATAACTTACTAAAATCACGATTACTATTGCGAAAGACTAAATTAGAAATACATTGAAAAATCATAATGCCAGTACTTCTATACAGATGCGAAACGTGGGCGTTTACCAGACGGGAAGAAAATAGATTTAGAGTATTTGAAAATAGAGCCCTTAGAAAGATATTTGAGGGCAAAATAGATGAGATTACTAGAGAATGGAGAGTTTTACGTAACCAAGAAATACACGAGCTATACGGGAAGCCAAACATTACCAGAGTGATTAAATCCCGAAGACTAGGGTGGGCTGGGTATGTAGCTAAGATAGATAACGAAAGAGCCGTACGGAAGCCGACAGGAGCAAGAAGCTTAGGTAGACCTAGACGAAGGTGGGAGGACAATATTTAAATGGACCTACGAGAAATAGGATGTTATGACGAAGATTAGACGCAACTCGCAAACAATAGAGAAATATGACATGACTGTGTGAACAAGGCTATGGACTATACAGCTACGGATAGCTAATTCCAACAAGTAGTTATGATAGCTATGGTGATGATGCAAGCACGTCTACAGCCGTCAAAAAGACTATGTGTTACTTGGTCTTTATAATAATAATAATAATGATAGTAATAATAATAAGAATAATAATAATATAATAATAATAATAATACAACGTAATTTATGTGGGAAGAGGTGGACGCGCCTGCACGTGAAAGTGATATCACAGTAATCCTTTCACGCTCGGTTTTCCTAAATATCAAAGTAAACCCATAAATATGCATTAACCGCACATCATAATCCCAATCCAATTCTTCCTATTATTTCCCAATCTCTCTTTTCACCATTTTCCTTTTTGTGCGCAGTATAGGTTGTGTGCCTGCATGTACACTGCTGTACACGGGGACGTTTTTGGCGCGAAACACGTGGCAATGAATGGCTGCCGACGCGTATATATACACGCTATAACGTAACGACGCGGGTGGAGAGAGGCGGCGGTAGATTCGTTTCAATGGATCATCTGCCGATGACAGGCCCGTGTCCCTATATATACGATAATTCTTCTCCCCCCGCGCGCTGCGCGCGTTGGCTTTATTCGGGAGGGGTGCGCACACTAAACCGCTTTCCGAACGAGTGCACTCGCGGGGCCGGCGTCCTTTCGCAAGAAATTCCACTTTTGTCGCCGACAGAATGGCGGCCCTGCTGCTGCTACTGTTCTTCTGCGTCCTGCTTTTCCCGCGATTGCGTGCTGCTGGGGGTGGAGTGAGGGGGGAAAATGAAAGAAAGAGAGAGAGAGAGAGAGAGAGAGAGAGAGAAAGACGCAAAAGGAGGGAGAGAGATAGTTGTATAGTGAAAAGAAGAGACGAAAGGAATGGCGCAGAGATGAGACTGTGTAGGAAAAGCGAAAAAAGAGGAGATTGACAAGAGTGGATTCATCGGAATGTTGACAACGAGAGCATTTGCAAGGACGAAAAATGCGTTGAGGAAAATAAGAGCTAGAAATTCACTGTTTTTCACGTACTATATGTTTGTTTTCGAAACCGGTGATTATAGATTTTAGATAATTTTAATTTATATTCAGATAAATTTGTGCATTCGTACAACTAACTGCCTTAACAGATTGCTGTAAAAATACTCTCTAAATAAACTAACTTTTTATTCAAAATAGGACGTAACTGTTTTTCTAAAAAAATATTTTTGTAAGGTGAAGATAAATCACCCTAAATAAGCTTTATATTTTTTTCCGCATCATGGTTCTTTACCTACGGAAAAAAGAGAAGTCAGATGCATGCTCTCAACCACGAATGATATAGACGTAATGACATTTTGATGGACAAGCGCGGAAAAGCGTAACAAAATGACCAAATCGATGAATAGATAAATGCAAAAAATATAATACATTCAAACGAAAAAGTGATACGTGAAAAAGATACGTTTGGTTGTAATCTATTGATGTCTAATTTGAATAAATTTTCCGCGAGATAAAACTGTTTCATTTATTCATCTTTATATTTAGGCTGAAAGTAAAGAAAACGACCCTTTGTATAAAATTAATTAAAATGTGAATAGGTAGATTAAATCAACTTTATGCTTTCTGCAAAATTACTCAAGTGAGACAAATGTTTTACGAACAGCGTTTCTGCAGAATGGTTTTCATCAGTGAACTTATACAGCATTTAAAGAGAAATGTTCTTGCATTAAGTAAGAGCGCTTTTAGGTAATAATACACCCTTGTTTTAAAGAATGTAATTAAAAGCAGTTATGGGGGAAAAGAGATTTTGAGCACCGATAATCAATAGTAATGAGGTACGATTCTGCAAAATCAATCTTCTAAACGCCACCACTAAGGAAGTATTGGAAAATTAATGGTCATACTTCGAGCAATCAGCGCGATTGAATTTTCCTATTCATGAGCATCCGAGAAGAGGTGAATATTTTTTCGACTATTATTTCTCTCGGGAATCTGGATTAATATTACCATTTGTGATTTTACAAATTTTCTTTTCTATTTATCATTCAATCAAAATGTGAATTAAAGATATTAAAATATAATATTTAAATGTATATCTAATTTTTTCACTTTACTTAAATAAATTATTCTTAACAAAGTCACATTTGTAAATAAACTAATAATTTGATAATCGTGTGTTAACAATTTATTTAAATTATGTGTTAAAAAACAAATTCATTTATTATAAAAATATTAATTATTTTTATTTTCGTAATATAATGATGATTCTTAAATTTCATTAATTTATCATTTTGTTGTTAACCCTTTATTTACCAAGTATGACTTCAGGCACACGCAACTAACTTTAAATTGAAATTTCCATGCGATAAACTGAATATCCTAAAAACCAAACGTGTCCATCAAATCGTAGTGGACCACTTCCGATCTCATAATGTGGGCCTAAGTCATTTTTAACCGCACAAAAGATGAGAAAACGGAAAAATATGTAAAAACAATTTATTGCTCTAAAAACTACCAAAAACTTCTAAAACACATTTCTAAATAATGTTCAGCAGTTTTTTTCAACTTTTTAAGGATCTGGTAAATATAGGGTTAATGTTAATCAGTGCATATTTTTTATAAAAATATCTCAAATGTTAAATTTTATGCCTAGTTATATTATATACATAACAAGCTTTGGATAATCATCAAAAGAAAAAAACCACAAGTCAAAACTACAAGTACACTGTTTTAAAATGTTGAGATACATACATTTAAATTTTTAATTTGACATTTAAACGTATGCAAAAGTATATAGCATAGATTATGAAAAAATATTTAAATTGTACAAAAACTTAACAATTTTTTGCATATCAAGTAATATTATTTTGAATTCACAATAAATTTTGTAACACTATAAAATTGTTGATTAAATTTCTCTTTGTGCATATAAAAAATGCATACTACTTTTACAAATAATTTTTGTATTGTAATTTTGTAGTTTTATTTGAGTTTATAAATAACGAATTCATTCACTTAATACAAAAATATCATAAAAGTGAAAAAACTCTATAAATCAAAAATGAATCAATAAATCTTAAAAGTAATTTTTGATTTCAAATTTAAATAAAAAGAAATGAATATCCTAAAAATTAAAACAACGTTATAAAACAAAAACGAATCGATATATTTTTTAAATGCTTTTTGATTTTAAATTTCCATCCAAAAAAGGAATAAAATTATCCTTGATTAGTCAAAAATTACCGTGTAATACCCAATAAATAATCAATCAAAAATTTTTTTAAATGAAAAATCATAAAAATTAAAAATTGATATAAAATAAAAACGAATTAATATAAAACAAAAACGAATCGATAAATCTTAAAATTTCTTTTTTATTTAAAAATGCACCAAAAGACGAAGAAAATAAGAGTTCATTGCTAAGAAATTACCGTGTAATACCTACGTAATAAGCAATCAAATATTTTTTGAAAAATAATATAACCACAATGATCTTGAGAAATAAAAGTCCTCATGATCTGGACAAAGAACTCAGCCAAGAGATAGTAGATAAAAGTTACCCTACTGGAAATTTTCAAAAGGAATAGAAAATTGATTTTTTTACAAAATGATTCTTTTCTTGGTAACAGAAAAGTATTAGATAAGACTCAATTTTACTGAATAGTCCCCTAGGTGTTGCTAATAACCAGAAATTTGTTCAATAAGTTTTCATGATATATTTTCATGATATATTTCCGAGATATATCCGTTTAAAAATAAATTGACGTTTTCGTGTATAACAAAAGAAGGAAATTATCTTATCCAAAATGTTGGATCGGAGAAGACTCGTAATTCTAAGAAAACGAAAAATCATCAACCAATCAAAAAAATTTTTTATCAGACACCTTCGTGCACCAAAAACAAAAAAAAATGAGCCCTGAAACATTCAATTTAACCGTGGATTACTCGAGATATAAAAGAATAGATACGTACGCACACACACGCACGCACGCAAGCGCGCACACATACACACACACGCATCCATACAAACATTTTCTAAAAATAGTGTTTTTTGATTTCAAATGGCCTAAGACATGTTTCTAATGTTTTTTAGAAAACTTTTTTTTTATATGACAAAATGTCCTTTAGGAGGAAGCAATAATACGTGACTTGACCTATTACGACCTATACCGACTTCACACACGCATCCATACAAACATTTTCTAAAAATAGTGTTTTTTGATTTCAAATGGCCTAAGACATGTTTCTAATGTTTTTTAGAAAACTTTTTTTTTATATGACAAAATGTCCTTTAGGAGGAAGCAATAATACGTGACTTGACCTATACGACCTATACCGACTTCATCGGTGACTTCCAAATTAATACTTTCACAGTTACCGTGGGATATTTTTTGAAATTTTCATATTTTTTAGCAAAAGAATATTGTTTACATTCTCTGTATATGTGATCATTGCTATAATCTAAGAACCGTAATTTCATTTAGTTTGATTCAAGAAAAGAAAAATTTCTTTTTGTAAGAAAATTATTAAAAGTAATGATTTAACAACTTAAATGAATTATTTTGAATCGAACTAAATGAACTTAAAATTTTTCAGGTTATAGCAGTAACTACATATACAGAGAATGTAAAAAAATTTAGACCAATAGAATGAGAGTTTAAAATAATATCCTACGGTAACTGTGAAAGTGTAAATTTTTGGGGGCACCGACAAAGTTAGTGACTGACAATGGAGAAAACTGGATAATTTTTTTCTTTTGATAACGTTTCAATTTACTTGTTTAAATATAAAATATAATTATGCATAAAATTGAACAGTTTAAATATTTTTAAAATAAATGTATACTCAGATACATATTTAAACACCCATTTTTACCTCCTTAAGCCCCAATGCTTTGAAATATGTTTATATTTTAAGTGTAATAATGTATTCTTATATGTATGAAAGATATAACAAATACCATAATTTGAATTAACAATAAATCTCAAAGGAATTAAAAATTCGTGGAGTGAATGAAAATTGAATCGTATTTAAATTGAAATGAAACGCATATGTAGATAAGAAGGAAATGGGACGGAAACAGAGAAAAGTCGAATAAAAAAGAAAATGAAATGTACTGGAAATTGGTGTTATGATTTTTTTACGTGTAAGAGAACATGTATAAGTAGTAATATCAGAAATTTTTAACAACAAATAACGTACTTGCTTTGAATTTTGACTTGCGAATCAAGTATCAATATATAGAAAACCAAGATCGTTTCAGATGACTTGAAACATATATTTTTTTTCATGACCTATATTAGCAATCTAACTAAAGTTTTATAGCTTAAAGTAAGTATACAATAGATTATAAAATAAGTTATTCAAGCAGGATCGCGAATAATTCAGAGTCGGATAATATAACTAAAGTTTACAAATTATTCCTGACGCATTTGAAAGATGCGAGCTAGAGACGACAGACTTCAATCCAGACGCCACATAGAGGTCTCCGTATTCTTTTTACTTTCTCGCGATTTTTTAACGTTAATTTGTTCATTTCAGTCTCCTCATTAAGAATATCTCGGTGTTCAACTCGAAATTTTGGTCATTCCGTTGTTATTAACAATAATTAGTGCATAATTTTGGTTATTTGGTAATATCTCGAAAAATACTGCATATAGAGCAACATTTATTTTGACAAATTTTTTCACTCTTATAAAGCGCACAAATTTCATTCTTATGCTTTTTTTATAGAACCAATATTTTCACCATAAATGATGAAATAAACTATTTCCCTGCATATTTTATCGCTTACAGGCTTTGTGTATTAAATATTTATGTTTATTTTTCAGTTTCCTCGTGTTTTTTTTATTCAATTTTATTATTTTACAGTATTATTATGCAAATATCAAAGCGTTACGAAAATATCACTGGTAGATTTATTGTTATTAGATATAAACAATTAAAATGATTGATTTTATTAAATATCTCGACAAATATTGCACATAGAGCAACACTCAATTGAACAATTTTTCTCATTCTTATAAAGCGCATGTATTTTCATTCTTATGCTTGTTTTGTAACACCAATATTTTAACTATAAATGATGAAACAAACTATTTTCCTTCGTAACACACAAAGCCTGGAGGTTGTAAAACATGCAGGGGAATAGTTTGTTTCATCATTTATAGTTAAAATATTGGTTTTACAAAAAAAGCATAAGAATGAAAATATGTGCGCTTTATAAGAATGAAAAAAATTGTTCAAATAAATGTTGCTCTATGTGCAATATTTGTCGAGATATTTAATAAAATCAATAATTTTAATTGTTTATTGCTAATAACAATAAATCTACCGGTGATATTTTCGTAACGCTTTGATATTTGCACAATAATACTGTAAAAGAATAAAATTGCATAAGAAAAACACGAGGAAACTGAAAAATCGATCGTCACCGGGGTAAGCTGCACCGGCAAGCAGTCCTTTCTCGAGCTCTGAGCCGAACACTTTGAATACTTGTATTTTCCTTTATTTGCATTCATTATATTTAGAAAAATTATAAAGTTTATTTTACTTTAAAACACCTTTCCTTTCACAACAATAAATTACTCACGATACTTAGGGAGTATAAGACAAATAATTAAATCTTTATTCCATAATTTAGATTTTAAACCCCAACATACACGATGACAGCTTATTTATGATGCAGAAGGGAGCAGCGAGCGTAAAAAATGTGAAAAGACTAGAATGAACAGCAAAGCAGGGGATAATCGAGAAATAGTCTCGCTCTCGTGAAGGAAAAGCCACGTGAGGCCGCTTGCATGTAGAAGGAAACCTGGCAAAACTCCCGTCAGCATAGTCGAGGATCGCTCGCAAGTTTTACATATAGCGGGTTCGCGATACGCGAAAAGGAGGGTAGCCGCTATACAACTATACACTCTGCGAATGTCGGGTGCGAGCATGATTTAGGCTTTTAAATGCTCCCCTCGCGGCGCGCACAGGCATCGAAGGGCGTGCATATACATAAGCGCTCGATTATTAATTTCGCGCGAAGAAATCGTCGGTGTAATGAAAACGTGCGTGCACGAGGCGAGGAGTGTAGGGCAGCTACATAACGTGCCGCGGAGGAGCTGCAGAAAAGCCGCCGTTATCACAGATGCGAGGCCGGGCGACGATGATTTACGGCTTCAATTAAAAACGCGGCCCCCGCGCGCCTCTTTTCGCTCTCGTGCGCGCGCGCGCAAGCGAAGGCGAATCCGCGGTGATTTGTGGCTTAGCTTCGCCGCGGCCTCGCGTCACTCGGGGAAAAACGAAATACTATAGTGTACTATAGGTGGAGAAAGATGTTTTTGGGGTTGATGAATTTTTTAAGACTTTTTTAATTGCTTTCGCGTGTAGTTAAGATTCTAGATTTTCTCTTGTATGTTTAAGCGATATGAAGAAAATAAAAGCTACAATTTGATTATGATGGTATTTAATAAATGTGTTTAGGAGAAAATAGAACATTATTACTTTTAAAATAGAGTGCATACTTTAGAATCACCAAGGGGTAAGCAAATGTAGACTGCATTTTTTTAAATAATAACGCTACTGATGCAAATGATAAAATGTTTCAAGAGCTTGTATTATATAGATTATAATTATTATGTTTAGTTTTATTAATTAATAAGACTAACGTAAATTACAATTTTGATGAGTTTAAAACGAAAGAATGATCATTACATTAAACTTAATGCTATTGATGAGTTAAATGAATTCAGTCATAATTCATACATTCTTTAAAAACGTACTTACATAGGAAAATCGGCCGAACTTTTATGTTTTAGTGTCTAAACTGTAGACCTGTTGATGATTTCTAATATTTTTTACTAATACATCCCAAGTATTTTTCTTTATTTCTACATATCATTAGCAATATGTTGGCATAGCGTAGACCTAATATTTGATTTTTATCAAATGCTGCAAACCGAACAAAGATTTAAAACTGCCTAATTGTTATATCTGAAGAAAATAAATTTTTTGTTTTTAAGGGGTAACACCCTCTAGCGGCTCGAAAAAATGCCTAATTCGTACGATTTTTTACAAGAGTAGGAAAGAAGGGATCAAATTTCTTTTTTGAGGGTTTACTATACATATATTGAGGTACAAAAATATATTTTTTTTTACATTTAAATACAAAATGGCGGCTATACAGCGAATCTCGTTAGAAGCCTTTTTCTCAAACTTCCAAACGGGAGAACACTTTTCTCGGAAAGTATGAGACCTGGAACAAAAAACCAAAGAAATTCTTAATCTATAGAATGCTAACTTTGGAAGTACGTAGGGTTTTTTTTTCAATTTCTGTAGAAATGGCGCACTTCTGAAAAAATAGTCGATTTTTCTCGAAAAAAAAATGTAAATTGTTTATAAAAAAAAATTTACGTACTTCTTTAGAGAATCTATTTGTGAAGCTACAGTAAAAATTTCAATCCAGTCCATGAAATAGTTTACGAGTAAACTGTTCTCCCAGTTTGAAAAAGGCTTCTCACGAGATTCGCTGTATAGCCATCATTTTGTATTTAAATGTAAAAAAAATATATTTTTGTACCTCAATATATGTATAGTAAACCCCTAAAAAAGAAATTTGATCTCTTCTTTCCTACTCTTGTAAAAAATCGTACAAATTAGGCTTTTTTCGGGCCGCTAGAGTGGTGTTACCCCTTAATAATAAATCATGAACGCCGTTTAAATTATCATTCTGATTTCAATTGCTTAATTAAATTAACCATAAATTATAGCTTTGAGTTGAATCTTATTTGTGTGCCTCATTTCGAAAAAAAGTTGTCGTACATTAAATATGTGTCCCGAAATTCTAAAAATCTTCTAATTGAAGTAAAGTTATTAATTTAGTTGGTGCTCTGTGCGTAAAGTTTTCTTTATGCAGAAAGTTAAAAGCTTGGCGGATTTGCCCATATTATTTTCATGAAAAATGATTATTGTTAATATTGCTTGACAAGACTTAAGTTTCACAAAAGAAAAGAATAATCAAATCAAGATATGTATAAAAAAATATTGATCTGCGTTATAATTAAAATACAAAATAATTTCCAGACATTGACAGTGACTTTCATTCTGTAATGATCAAACTGTCGTATTGAATCAAAAGATAAATTAATTGAATCGTATTTTAAGTACGTATCACGCTACGTTGACGTCAGAACATTCTTTTCAGCAGGCATATTAATGTCCTGCAAGCCCAAATTGTGTTTGGGAGCTGGCATACCATGACGTGAATGTTACGCACGACATTGGGCAGTTGCACATGGGCTCCACAGATTGGGATAATATTTCACAGCTTTTGGTATTAAAAACATTTGCTTGCATTCTTGCTCGTGTTGCATTCATACTAAATTTATTCTTTAACATAATAAATACGATTTAAAATTCTCTTTATTGTATCAAATAGCCAAAAGTAATAAATTAAAAACGGTATACACTTTATTATAATTAAAAAAGCTGTTATCTTCTGTAAACTAACTTTTACTTTACTAAAATAACGAAGCCATATTAAATTGGTATTAAAAACTTATATAATGATAATTATAGTTGTAAGAAAAAATTGTTTAATAATTACATTTAATAATTAATTTATTATACTTATCTATCTACTTTGCCGATTTTAGTAAGACTACAATTGCTGAATAATCAAGGCTTTCTTCTACGCACTACCCGTAACACCATTTAGTGGCCCTTGGCAAACAGAATACTAGGGCGCGTAAAGTGGGAGGTGGGAGTTGTAAGATGGAGAAGGAGCATGATTTAGTGGCTTCAAAACATCTCCCTCGAAAACTATGTCTGTGGTTTCTCATTAGGAGATATAACTTGCTATTCATCCTGTGTCATTTCCATTTCAAGCCAACTATGTTGTAGATGTAAAGATAATAGTTTGAGTTCTAGTTAAATAACCAGTAAAATATGTTATACAAATATTAGCAGCAATTACTTAAACTTTAACAACTTGGATATTGTTAGCAATATTAAAAAAGACTACCAAATAGCATCTCAACTTCAAATACCATAAAAATACAAAAAATCGACTAAAAAAAAATCCAATGCCATTTATGCCTCACGCTATAATCGAACCGCTGCATATTTCAAATCTGCCTGCCAGCATTCTTTCGCTCCGTCAACGCGATGTTAAAAACTAACAAGAGCTGCCATCCATGCGCCGCCCATCACACTTTTGCATTCCAAATCCCGAATAATTTCCGCGAAATTTGCATTTCATCGAGAGACCGGCTCTCTCTCTCTCTCTCCCTCTCTCTCTCGCCCATGCACTACGCGCGCAAACATTACAGTATTGCGCACGGCGCTGCTGCACGCCGATGCATAAGTCGCGAAACGCGCACGCGCAAAAAAGACGGCCGATAAAGCTGAAATAAATTTCCAATAACGCGTTCTCGATACGACAGGCTGCTGCTGCTGCTGTTGTTGCTCTCCGGAGGCGGTGGAGGCAGAAGAGCGTGAAACGCCGCCTGCAGCCGCCCTTCTTCCACTTCGCGTCCGCGACGGCGCATCGAACCCGCGCGCATAAACGCTCAAGGGCGATAAATTCGAAAATAGGTTCCTCTTCCAATTTCCCAGCACAATGCACGCGTGCGCCCTATATCTCGTTAAGCGTCTGTTGCGCGCTCGCGCTTGGCTTCGCCTCTCGCCGATAGATAAGCATCGACCACATATCAGAGTCCTCGCGTACGGATAACGCACTGCTTGCATCTGCCGAGTGCGCCTGGTATTTTGTATTATTTTATACGGCGGAGGCTTCTATTTTTATTCGAGTTACATCGCGCGCGAGCGCCTCTTTTCAAAGCTCACGATTAGGAGGCTATTTTGCGAGGTATCGGAAAACGCGCCATGCGGAAAAAAGATTATTGCGATTTTCAATAAATTTTGCGTTATCGGCGATATTGTAATGCATTTCGTCGTATTCGGAGGCGGGAAAAATTGTTCGGTAAATATTATCCTCAAATTTATTGCAATCGTGAGCTTTTGATGCATTTTGTTGAAACCAGTGAAGCGAGGTATTGAAAAAGCGATTGATTTTTGTAATATACATAAAATGTATGGGCTCTGCTGTGCAGAAAGCTGATTTTTGTGAAAATTCAAAACTCTACTGTTCACTACTTTCACATAGAAATATAGATAAATGGATTGGTTAGGTAAAAATAACGTTATTTTAAAAACGTCATCAATTTTTATTTCTTTTCTCATTTGAACAAAAATTCTTATATAATTTGCCGTACCTTTAACTTGTATTTATGCGTTATTACAAGGACACTAATCTGCATTTTCGTAATACTTTTTTCAAATAACATTACTGATTTGATTGTAAACGTGTAAAAAGGAGAACGCAAACATATAACATGTTTATTTTCTGAGACGAAGAATGCTCTTCGAAAAATGCATAAATGAATTCGTAAAATGGATGTTGAATAATTTCAATTTAGATTTTCCAAACTGATGGCGAGATATCGCGCAGCGTACGTGAAGGCATGCGGCAGACGTACATAAGCAGAAGCCAGACTTTTGGGGGACTTTTTCCGTGAGCTTACGATTATGTTATCGATGGGGCCAACGTCGAAGGAACGCTACCCCTCGACTTCATGGTTTTTAAAATCAGACGATATGGATCACGGCGTCGTCGTATTTTTGAGCTATACAAGAAAGTTCGGTTAGGGTACTTTGAAAGGAGCAAAATTTATTCGTTCAAGAGAATTGCTAAGGGACCTACATCACGCCGGCTTTGTTGCACTTTAATTTTTTATGCGAACGTATGTTCATTGAATTTATATACGCTATAAAAGAAATTTAATGATCTCTATATGTCGGAGTATATTTTTCAATCTTTTGCATATATTATATATAATTTTAAAAATTATGTTATAAGGTTGACGCAACATTAAGAAACGTCCTGATACATATAATTCATAATATGGTAAAATGCTCCTTGAAATTACAATATTATAAACAAAAATACAAAAGTTTAAAACTAAGAGAACAACTTATATATGCACTGATTATAGGAAAAACTCTTGCATCAAATGCATCACATTATGTACTAATTATCATGGCATCATGGTAAATAAATTTCATTTGAGTCAAATATATCCTTTTCTTAGTGTCTGTTAAGCAGGGCTGGGTTTCCGACACGGTTCAGAAGTTTTATACCGTGTAATACCAAAACAGGTATTGTACCATAAAAAGTTTCTAATCTTAAACAAAAAGTCGATATTCTCCATTCGTGGGAAATTAGGTGTATGTGTATTTTGTGTACATGGGTTCAAGGTTTATGGCTTTGATGGTTTAATTTAAGATTAAAATATAAACTATCAAAAATTGAGGTATTATACTTTTAAAATATCGAAAACTCAGGGCGGTATTATACCTAGTTTTTGTTACCTATTGATGAATGGTCTTATCAAAGTCCGGAGTTTGGACATAAATTGAATCTCGCGCGTACAAAAATTAAAAAAATTATTGAAACTTTGAGTATATATTCTTCAATGTCTTTTCAATAAAAATTCGCTCGTTTTTTTTATTTATAAATAATTTGAAGTTTCCCTGGTAGAAAATTATCTAGTTTTATCGCGGCCCTCGATTATTCCCATGGCAAACTAGATAGATCTACATAGTTCTAGATTAATTTTCCACCAGGGTAATTTATAATACAATTATTAATAAAATAACGGTATTTATATAGCACTTTTGAAACAAAAACACATATATTTTTTAGAGCTATATAATAAATAATCAAGTCGAATTAAAAGCGAATATTAATTATTTTTAGCTATAGTAATATGATAGAATTTTCTTAGAAGTGCATGACAATGTGGTCTGTGCGAGGGCTATCTTGAATATAGTCAATTTTTACTAAAAAATAACACATTATACTGAATAACTTTGAATATAAAGGCTAAAAAGGTCTGAAAATTGCTATGCAAATTCAGATAATCATAACAAATATTCCATGTAACCTCCAGATTTTTAAAATTTAATACAGAGATTTTAGAAATTTCACCAGGGAGCCACTATACGAATAACGTGTACAATTCTTATGTGTAAGAAACGCACTATGCCATATTTTATTTATGATACTTTGTTATAAAAACACCTCTACATTTGATCATTAATAAGCATTAAAAGTTTAATTTTGCTAAGTTTAAAATAAAAATGAGATATTTCATCAAAAGATAAAAAAATTGTTTAATCAACTTATTGTCAAAAACGAACTTTATTACAATAAATGAATAGTTCAATATTTCGATTTGTAAATAAAAGAAAACTGAAAATGACAAACATTTTTATACAGTTTATATCGGGCATTACAGACTGCACTCACGAAGTCAACGTGCGTGGCAATAATAAGGACGGCAAACCGTTACAAGTGTACTAACAACAGTTCATTGCATCAACGCAGTGGAGCGCTTGGCCCTCGTATACACACACTCTTGATACTTTGAAGCACGTGGATATTTCGTCAATTAATCCATTAGCACGTCAAAAACAGCTTTGCATTCGCATTGGCGAAGCAATTTATAGCCTTGCGGGACATGCACTCTCGCCTGACTCACTGCCATTGCGCTAAATCGCCAGTACATCGTTTCACATGTTAGGCCATTTGGATGAGCCTTGCTCCAACATTCTCTTTATGCATGCTTACACTTTTAGAGCCCTGCTCACATAAGCGCCGAGTTGAGCTTATCCAATTCCGCCATACTTTACAATATTATTTTTCTTTTAAATATAAATATAAATTCACTTTGATCAACACATTTTTTTTTAAATCAGGGTGGAGCTGTTTGTAAAAAAGCTGTACATATTTATTAATAATAATCTGATTGAAGTTTAAGAATATAAAATTGGTGCAATGGTTTTTAAAAATTGTTTAACTGCTAAGTATTGTAAAGAAGTAGAATGTCGCAAAACTATTTTATTTAGAATATAAATTTATCAATGGAACTTAAAATAAGTTTAGTTATCAAATTTATAGCCAATGAATCTTGCATTTTACGTAAAAAGTAACCAAGGTTATTATTTAAAACTTTTTTTTTCATGTAGAAAGTAAAACATAAAAATTACTTTTATGTATTGAAAATACGCAACGAGGAATTGAAAAAAGTTGGAATGTAGCCAGGTCGCGCACTCGATAATTTACGATTGATACATTTTTCATGAACATCCGGGACTGGAACGCGCGTGGGCTTGTCAAGTCCCGCTCTCTCTCTCTCTCTCTCTCGCTCTCTTTCTCTCTCTTGCCCTTAAATCCTCTGTGTTCGCGTCCGACCCGATCGAGCGATGATATGTAGGTATAAGCGCGGCATTATGAACTGCGCTTCGGGTGTGTATCGAGCGCCATTATAAGCGTTAACAAGGCATCAATGGTCCTTTTTCGCAGCGGCGCGCATGCACACACACACACTCGCTCACTCACTCGCACATCCGTACTTGAACGCTGCAGTTTACAGCCCATATGGCGTTCCCCATGGATCCGACGGCGATTGTTAGGAGCAATCGGTCCGAACGAATCCGAGTGCTGCGCAGCAGCGCATCCGAATCGAAGCGGGACAGACGTCGCTGAAATTTTTACGACTCCGGCCGCCTTTCGCCCGCGCGATTTAATCGGCTACGTTGTATACACGTGACAGGCTCCGAGAGTTGGCCCGGCATTTCGACGTACAAGATAACGACCGATGCTGAAGACATTCCCGAAAATTTCGGCCGAATGCGCGTGTGTATGGGTGTACGCGTGCTGTAGTGTAATTTACAACTATTGATGAAATTCGAGTGGCCCTTGGCTGAACATTAATCTCGATTTGAATGGGGATTTAAGGTTTGTTGAGTTGTATGATGCGGTTTTGATTTGTCGAAACGCAGATGGTTCTCCGAAATTCATGATTTTAGTATAGTACTAAGGATTAACATGTTTACAGAAGAAAAAATATGGAATGTTTATTTTTTTAAATAGTAAGGTATACATTTTTAACTAAAACAAAAGTATAAATTACTAATCTTTAGATCAAGCAAATCGTGCTACAAATTGTCTGATACATTTCAGAATTTTTAATCGCAATAATTAGAGCAATTTTATTTTTTAATACAACAAATATTGTATTTCGCGTTACACATTAACAATCTTCATGTTAAAAAGTAATTATTATTATTCTATACGATATATAATTATTTATCACAGTATGGTCCCCTTCATTGCATTAAGATATACGATTTCTTAGAACTAGATACACAATAGGTACAAGAGTACACGAAAGACCATAAAATTGTTATAGTTTTCCACGGACAATCTCATACTGACCACAATAACAATATAAAAGCAACATTATACGGCATAAGGCAATAAAATGACGAAAGAACCACGGGTCCCATAAATTGCGATCAGCGCATTTCCGAAAATAAGTACGGCAATAAGTGCTCCGCAGCGAGCAAGTCGGTCGAAAGAAGCGCATAGCCCTCGTGCGCGCATCCCTTCGTAAATTCGGTGGTCGGACGTGCACGCTATATACACGCGTTTTGAATCGTATTGGAGTATGTAGGGCGAGAGGCGTAACACACAGACGCGCAATTTCACATGCAGTCAGTGTACACGAGACTACCGCGCGCGGGCGTCTTGTTAGGGCGCAGTTTTTATTATGTATCCGCATGAGCCCGGGGCGCGTGGGCCGATCGTAAAAATTCCGATCGCACCGCTGCGAGCATAACCGTTCGGAATTAGCCCGTCGTTAGATCGCGACGACGACGCTCGACGCTCGCGTTTATGGCGCGTCGCGCGCGCGCGTTACGCCCGGACTTATGCATTATTTATTTATTAATGTAATTAAGTAGCGATATCGAAGGGTCCGGCGGCTGTATACATGGGAAACCGAGCTAATTGATCCGTTATCCCGGTGCGGCTCGCACGCGTTTATTTGGGCGTTAAAACTTGGGAGGGGACGTTGCGAATTTGCGCTTTTACGAGTCGTGCGATGCTTCGGTGCGTCTTTCAGCTCCGACTTTGACACGGTTTCTTTTTTTCTTATTTGAGACGCCGAGGATTATTCCCTTCTCTTTAGACTTGTGTTAGAGTTTTCTTTTAAGGGGAGAGAAAGAGATCTTCTCTTTTTTATCTTCTTTTTATGGAGCGGTTGATAGAATATTTTTTATGCGAGCCTCCATGTGATTGGAAGAGTGAGCGTAATAATTTTTTTTACGACGTTGAGGTTTTGCGTTTTTCTATATCGTATAATTATAAAGGTTGTCGAGAGAGCAGTAAATTTTATTGAATGCTGAGAGATATCACACGAAAGATAAAAAATGCATATATACGCAAAATATAAATATTTTCTAACTTTCTATGTGTCTTAAGTTTATTTGCTACATCATTTGATCAGTGAACTACTTATAATTTAAAATAAATATATGTCTTTTTAATCGACAAATATTTATATATAAGACCAAATAAATATTTAAGGTGTAATGCGTATTGTACACAATGGATATAATATTTACAAATACATCATTCAAGACTAATATTCAAGATATTTGTAAATAAATTCAGTAAGCATTTAATTACATATAATCTGTAATTATTATTAGATGATACCATTTTAATCAGCTCCATAAAATTGTTTGATTTGTGTATTGCAATGTGTCACCACTGCGTATACGTTTATATTTAAAATTTGAAACAGTACATTAAAGTGTACAGTAAATAAACTGCTCAGGTACAAATGAATTCATTGATTTATGTAAAAAAAAAATTATTAACTCTCTTGCTCTATTATTTTGGTATAACGTATCTAGATGAATTTTTGCAATTATATTTTGTTTTTTTATAAAATTTTTGAATTGTTACTCATTGTGCCTTTAAATATAAATTTTTAGATTTGTTCTCTCACATAATACGTCCTTACACCAGTTACTTCACTCTCCATTACGTTATTTAATCAAATCTAGCAATACATGTTTACCGGGAACCGGGAGCAACGAGCTTACATTTGCACCAAGATTTGGCTTCCAGTTATAAATTTCGAAGTTTGTTCACCAGGGGCGCGCTGCAGTCGCTTAACATACCGAATTGTGACCCAATGTCTCCTCCTATTTAGACAAATAGATTTTGCAGGATCTTACCTGAATTTATGCTTATATTGTTGCTTGTCAGAACCCACTCAAGCCATTGTAGACTTACCTGCAATAAAAAGATAATCAATACAATTTCATCAAACAGGGATGATAATATATATTATAGATACACAGAATGAATGAATGAAATAAGAATATTAATAATATTTACAATAATGGATTGAGAGTTTAATTTTCGTGTCAATTAATCAAATTGTTATGCTGGTTTTGGGATAGACTATGCATTTCTATAAATACTTATATCCATATTTGTATGAATATCTAACTGCTTTTCCAACAATTTCTAACTCATTATAATTATATCGTCCACTTAACGATTAAAAAAAAGCTGCACGCATAAGCCACGAATCATCGGCGTAACATCTGACAGGATCGAAATATTTTCATTAGCCGTATCAGTTACGCGAACCGTGACAATTAGCATTAGCAGCATCGTACATACGGCGAGCTCGAGCGGAGGATGTTCCCTTTTGCATCTCCACGGTTCCGCGCGCCGCCGCCGACACGTTCTGCGCCTGCGAGAGGGAGCCGCGCGAGCAGGGGATGCTCGCGTATCCCCGGGAGCCGCTGTTCGTTAATTATAAAATGGAAAGAGCTCACAAGGGACTCCTCGACGCTATTGGATCGTCCGATGCGGGATAGGGCTTATACACGCTTCGTATCAGCGGGATCGACGCGAGGGAAAACTGCGAACGAGCGATCGAGAACGAAGAGGAGAGGACTCGTGAAGGGAGGTTTTTTTTTTATTTTCTTCAAAGAGGAAATTAACGTCGACGAAGATGGGATGCGAGCAACGAAATGGCGAGTTTCGCGGGGCTTGATTATTCCGCGAGCGCTATTAATTAGCATAACAATTTTCTTATTTTTCCGAATCGCGTGGTAGATAGCGCTGCGACGCGGAGTAGGGGCTGAATGGATAATCCGTTTTTAATGAGTTTTTGTTTTGCGAATTTTAAGAGTTTTTATTAGCTTTGTATGGGTAGTTAGTCTTTTCGTGGAATTAGATCATGAAAACATGTTGAGCAGTAAATGTTGTAGGAGCTGTTAGTGACAAGTTTATAAGCTTGTTATTGAAACATTTTTTTAATTACTCGTACATTGCTAACAATATGAAAATGTAATTATTAACAATAAAAATTTAAACAATTATGCTCCAAGACTTAATTTGTTTTAGAAAACTTTTAAGACAATGTTTAAAGTGGTCATTTTCAAAATAATGAAAAATAATAATATTTTAATAATATTATTATTTTAATATCATTTTATAATATTTACGTAAAACTTACATTGGATAAAAATAAATTGATTTTAGAAAAAAGAGTATAAAATTTAATTTCGAAACTTACTTTATTTTAATTAATTGCCATAATAAAAATTTTAACAATAATACTCAGAAATATTTAATAACACTTTTATAAACAAGGTTTAAAGTAATCGTTTTCAAATTAATGCTAAATAATAATATTTAATTTCATAAAAATAATGCGGAAATTAATATTTTATTATATTTACACAAAAATAAATTTCAATAATAAATAAAACCGCTGCCATTTCATTGGTACTTAGCTTTCACAAACTAAATAAATTGTTTCAATGTGAATTTCTTTATTTTAATACATTTTCTTTTAATTGGTCTATTTCTTTCTGATTAATATGTCAAAAAAAGTGTGCTTTTTATGTGATTGTTGTCAAAAGATAAAGTACAAAAATTATAAGCTTATAATCAAAAATTGCATTATCGATTTCAAAATATTGTAAATAGAAAAATCGTTGTAAAACGAAAACGAATCGAGGAATCTTTTTTTTTCTAATTTGGTATGTTTATCAGAAAACATATAGATATTCGTTTGTTTAAGAAATAAATAATTATCTTTCAATTTAATTATATAAATATATGGAATATTCTGCATAACTTTTAACTTTAAAGAAACCGCGACCAAATTAAAAAAAATCATAAAAATGATAAATCATTATAAAACAAGAACAAGTCGATGATTATAAAGAAAAAATATTTCTTTTCATCATAAATCAAAGAAAAATGAGCGATTCGTAAAAAATTATCGTGTAAAAGGCAAGAAAGGTAATACAAAATTAATAAAAAAATATAACCTCAAATATATTGAAAATAAAAGATTTCATATTCTGGTCAAAGAGCTCAGCGAAGACTGCCAATAGATAGTGGAAACATTTTCCATCTTAATTTATTTATAAAGATTTTCTATCATATGTTTCCAAAATATCGCCTTTTAAAAAATGCCGTTTTCGTGTATAACAAAAGAAGGAAGATATCATATACAAAATTTTGTGTCAGAGAAGATGGGTAATTGTATGCTCTTTTAAATTCGGACATACCAAAACAATTTACCTCTTTGATTTCAGAATATCGTAAAATAGAAAAATCTTTATAAAACAAAAACGAGTCGACGAATCTTAAAATTTCTTTTTAATTCCGAATCTTCATTAAAATCGAAAAAAATAAGCCGCAGTTGGCAAAGAATGACCGTGCCGTTCTCGAGATATAGGCAATAAAAAAAATAACCTCATATTTCTTGAAGAATAAAAGGCTTCATGATCTGGGCAATGAACTTAGCCAAGAGACAGTTAAAAGCTACCTTTTTGGAGCTTTCCAAAGAGAATAATGCCGTTTTACTCAAGTTATTTAACAAAATTATTTTTTTCTTGAAAGCAGAAAAGTATTCAGACTCAAAAATTAAACGGAATATTCTTCTCCATATTCCTAATCGCCTCAATAAATTTCCAAGATATATTTCCGAGATATAACCATTTAAAAAGAAAATGAATAATCGAAAAATCGATAAAAATCAAAAAAGAATCGAAAAATCAAAATTTTATTCGTCAGCTTCCTTCGTACGTCAAAAACAAAAAAATGAAAAATTAATTTTTACCGTGGATTACTCGAGATACAGAGGGATATATACATACACACACTTACACACGCACGCACGCACGCACGCACACACACATTCATACAGACATTTTCTAAAAATAGTGTTTTGATTGCCAATGGTCTAAAACATGTTTCTAACATGTTAGAAAACTTTCCTCCAGGAGGAAGCAATAATTCATTCTAAAATTAAGAGAATTGAATTGAATTTATTGAAACTAAAATTAACATACATACAACATTCTAGATAAAATGTAGAAACCCGCAACATTTGCGAAAGAGAGCAATACCGCCGCAATAAACCAGCCAAAGCAATTATTTTTTTCCCCATTCAAAAGTCTCAGCCGACACTTCGCAGTACAATAGAATTTATTGGAGCGTAATATATTCCCCGGGAAAATAGAGTATTCCAATTCCCTCGTATCGAAGGTCAAAGTTCGGCTTTGCGAAGGGACTCAAACCCGCCAAAGAAAAGGGATCCTCGGCATCTTCGACAATTCCTCCCTCTCTCACTTTCGATCGGGACAAAATAAAGAAAGCCAGCGAACGCGTCGTCAATTTAGCAAGAGACTTCGATCAGTGCATGGAAACAAGAGCAAATTCAATTACACCACCGAATTCAATATAGCTCGGCAGCGCGAGGATAGGGTAGTGTGCGTTGCCGCCGGCGCAAACACCCCACAAACAAGGGTGCCATTCCACATGTGTGCGTGTTCTCTTTCTCTCTCTCGCTCGCACTCTCAGGTTATCCAAAAAAAGAAAGACGATCGATTTTCATTTGCTGCAGGTTGCGCGTGTCCCGCGTACTCTAGGCACATATATACACAATGCTGCTCGCGTTCATTGTGTACATTTTTTTCCTATTTTCTCATACAAATGGGAGTATATGCGGTACGCGCGAGCGACCGTTCGATTTTTCCATCTGCCTTTCTAATTCAATCTCGGATGTACTTTTTTATTATGCTCATTCGAATTTGGGGTGTTGAATGTAATTTGAGCCCCGATTCAATCAGGCCAGTTGTTGGATTATGCTTAAACATATAGTAATGGAAATTGTGTATTATAGTTAATGCACATAAATAAAAGATACAAGGATGTTCATTCCTGTTCTATAATGTCGTATAATTAATTTGGAGTAGTAAAAGTATTTTGCAAGTTTCATTTATACAGTATTAAATTTATTAAAAATTAAGTACTCATAAACCTCAAAAAAACTTGTGACATAAAATCATAGAAGTTATCAATTGTAAACTAGTTGCTATTACAATAATCACTTACTTGACCTACAGTCACATTCTGCGGAAAGATATGTGGGTCATACAGTAATCTTATTTATGTTCTACAAAAATATGTTTGTTCTCTGTCACTGACGAAATTATATAATTATATTTTCATACTTCGTTATTGATCAACCACTTTGTTTTACTAAACAAACTTATGAAAATACATAAACATAAGTATATGGCACATTTATGTACCAATAATTATATAAGTAAATAGATTTTATTTTAAACGTGCAAATAATACGTTCATTCCGTTCGTCACATTTATTTTTATTATACAAACACATAACTTCTATACAATATGTGTGAACGCTTTCTATACTAAATTTACTCGTACCTAACGTCCCATAGCAATGAAATCAGATGAAAGGGAAACCCTACACAACATCTTGAAAAGGCAATTCGTGAATTTTTTTTCATTTATACGTAACGCGAGGTCGAAGCCGATATCGAAAGTGTGTGTATCGATTTTCGTCTTCCGTTATATTGGGGTAAGCTCTTACTTTCGCCGTATATATATATATATATATATATATATATATATATATATATATATATATATATATATATATATATATATATATATATATATATATATATATATATATATATATATATATATATATATATATATATATGTGTATAAAGAAGAAGGCCCGAGTCCGCGCTGCTCGTCCTAGCACGTAATCTATTGCCAAGCAAATTGTCGAATTGTTCGGGAGCGAATTAAATTCTTTCTCTTGCTCCAGATTTATTCGACTCGATTCCGAGAGATGCGCGCGATGCTCTGCTTTATTGCTGATTTAAGTAGCCAGGAGTGCCAACGTACGAGTGCCATATGGGCTTCCTCCCTCGAGGTGCTGCTGCGGTCTACAGGCAAGAGTGCGGCTATATATATGCGCGAGTCGCTCATCTCGAAAATATTGTCTCGGGATAAGCGCCGAGATGATTGATTTTATCAACGATTCACTACGCGAAGATAAACTTTTTCCTCAGATACTCATGCATTATTTATCGCGAAGGCTTTATTCGCCTGAAATTTCCTTCGTGGGACTAAATTTTTATCAGGTTTAGAGACGAATAATATTCGCGCTGCTCAACTGATTTTAACAATTACTCTTATGATGAATAATTGAATAATAGTTATATAAACACATCCGCATAGATCTGTATTATGTAGTAATTATTTTATTTAATTACAATTTATTTTCAGGAAATTTTTCGTTTATTTTCTATTTTAGTAATAAATCATGTTTTATGTTTCATTTCATAAACAAAGTTACACCAGTAAATAAAATGGTTAATTCACATGCATACGAATATAACATATTTTTTACATAATATATTTTATTTGTTATTAATTAATTATCAACTTTATTTATTCTTGCCACTTCGTTTATGAAATCAAACATAAAACGTGATTTATTACTAAAACAGGAAATAAACAAAATAATTCCTGATAATAAATCTTAATTAAATGAAATAAATACCAAAGATATGAAAATAAATAAGTTTGTTGTTTAATTAATTAATTATGAAAATATAGAATTATGGTTTTACTGTTATTAAATAAAATTTATATATTTCTTGTTAGGAATTATTTTGTTCATCAAATATTGTATTTATTAAGAAAATACTATCACGTAGCTTCCTGATAAAGGAAATTAAATATTGATATTATTAAAACCATTCAGCAGCTTATAAAGCTACACAATTTATCAGATTTTGTTGAAATTTATAAAATTGTTTGAAACTGAATTGTCGCAGCTTATAAAGCTTCTACAGTGATTATAGAGTACTATACAAAATTTCTTCTAAGCTGAAAGTGCAGCTTAAGGCCTGTTCCGTCAAAGCCTATTTTTTTTACTCGCTAAAACACTTTTAACCTAAACCCCCAGCATTTCCTTTATCCGTAGGCACAATCGTATTTTTTTATTCGCCGCGTCCTCGCGCAGTATCCTCAAAAGCTTCCATTCCATCCTATTTACTCTCTTAGCCCATTGAATGACCTTTTCTTCGGCGCAGTCATTTTCGTTCGTTCGAGCTTGCAAAAGCCGTCGACCGACGGGATATGAGGGACAGTAATCCACTTGGTTCTGAATTGGCGAATTACTCCGGCTGGAATTAAATTCTTTTCCCCCGCGTTGCGTTTTGTCTGCGCGCGCGCTCGCTTGATCGCAAAGAGGCGCGCTGAATACGAAACCCGGCTGGCCGTATCATGCCTCTGGAAAATTAGGGACGACGACGACGGCGGCGACGACGGTGACGCTGACAATCCAGCGACACTGTTGAACTTTATAGAGATTATAAATAGAAGAGCATTCAAATGCACGAAAATTTATTGATTAGTATCAGAGGAGCTAAGGTTAATTTGAATGCGTAATCTTTATACAGGTAAAATTAAAAAAAAGATGCAAGGAGAAATGATATAATATATCTAAATACTATAATTTTTTAATTTAGTTTTCTTGAATTGCAAGCACCAGAATTTATGATGTATTGCTGTGACGATTTGAATGAAATTGTACATATATATATTTGAATAATTTTGGCTTTTGTCGACCATTTTTCATGTACAGAGCTTAATAAAAAATTAGGAAAATTGTTATTCACTGTTTACTTTAGCCACCCTGCACAGAAAGCCGAGTATACTCGTCCAAACCGTACGTCATTTTTGTGTACATTTTGTATCACAAATTTAAATCTTTACTTTGTTAGAACATCTACAACCTCTCACATTGAAGTTAAATCGTATATCTATAATTTTGAAGTTGTTAGAAATTTGCAGAAAATATTGTTGCAGACTTACATTTGATCAAATCTACATACACGAACATATACTTCTGCGCGGGAGGGTTAGAAAGCTTTTAAAAATTTTAACTTCACAGAAATGTTTTTGAATATTTTTTATTGCATCGCAAATTAATTTATTTAATATGTTAGTAATTGTTTTACCGACGCTATGGCGGGGTGGCGGTGCCACACCTCGGGCGATTGATGCAGTTAAGCAGCGTTGGGTGCGGTTAGTATACTTGGATGGCTGGCCACCAAAGAACCCCGCGTCTTACGCAACTTTGTTCGATCGCTTAGGTGTTGCTTCACACTCGACAAAGTGAACGGGAGGTGTGGAATGCTCGAAAACGGTGTCTAACCCTACGGAATGTGACATAGACATCCAATTGGAACATGCCAAATACACCGACCATCCATAGGGGGTTTTCTCCTGATACAGGTTTTCCCCGCTCCACAGATTACTGGACGAATACAGAATATTATTAGATATGAAAATAAAGGTATGAAATAAGTATATATGGAGACACTTGCTAGACCATGAGGCTGCAGGTGGATAAACGCCCTAAAAAATGTTATTAATTGTTTTACATGTGTAATGTGTATGGTACTTTCAGTGACATGGTAGTCAGAATGATAACATCGCAACAAAAAATATTCATTCTCAAATTTTATACAATCTTGTTTGTTAAAAAAATAAACATTCAAAAAAATATCAATAAAAGTCATATGTATTTTATTTTGTTTTCAAAACGTTCGATGTAATATTGATTTGCTTTTAACTATTACGGTGTTCATGGTAGATTTTGCAGTTTTGAATACTTTTATTATTGTATATTTACTAAATCATTTTATTTCTAATGAACTGACGACCTTATGGTTTGTATTGTATATAAAGAAAATAGGAGAATCACTTGAGAATTTCATCAGAAGTTTGCCGCGAGCCACGCACACGTCCATCCACTCTAGAAAAGACCCACATAGTTCCGTCCTCGTCGAAATCCGCGATTCCTGTATAGCAAACGAAATGAGCAAGAGGAGTCAAGAGCCAGCCATCTCCGCATCCCCGCATCCGCGCGCACGCGCTCGACTCCGCGGTGAATAAGTGATGAGCTGCGCGTACTCGCGCAAAAAGTAACTAATCCCCGTGTCGCGGCGCGAGCTTGTACACAAAAGACTCGAGTAGAGATAGAGAGAGAGAGAGAGAGCGATACGCGCGCGCGTAACGAGGGGCGCCACTGAAGAAGGAGGAAAATCCCGAGCAAGAAGTATTCCCGCGCGCGTGCACGTATATATACACGCAGCAGAAGGCGAAAGCCGACATCGCTTCATAATGCATCTTCTCTTTCTCTCCCCCTTCGCCTTTGTAATCCGTTCTCCTGCGACTTTTCTTTTATATGTGCAGGAACGAAAGATGCGCGCGTATAACGCAGGCATACTTTATCCCGCGAAGCGTGCAATGCCGCCCGACGTGTAAGAGCCTCGGGGGGTGGGCCACGCGCGGCACGGGTTGCCCCCCCCCCCCCTCCCTCCTCTTTTCCTTTGTTTACGGGGACGGGAGGAGCTTTTTGTTCCTCTCGACTCATTTCCTGCGATTTTTCTCGGTGCCCCTGATGCCGCTGCCGTTGCTGAGGCGCGTGCAACGTCGAATCGAGTTTCGTGAAATTTCTAATCAAGCGGGGTTGAACGATGTGCCGTCCCACACGTGTGTATATTTTGCCCGCGAGCTGTTCCGGAGGATTTACTCGGGGATGCTTTGCTTAAGTTTGTACACATAGCGTTCTGAGATCAGAATATATTTATGTTTTTTTTGTGATTATTCACGGGAGCATGTACTATAATATGACATATGTATATATTGACACGGCTTTTCTCATTTAGTATTGTCAAATATTTTTTAATTATTTTAATTGTAATTAAACGTTTGTTTGTGTATTGTATATAAAACATTTTCGCGTATTACAATATTTTATTTAAATATAAAATATTCCCTTATGTAATGATATAGATCACTTTAATTTAGAAAAATAATTGATAGAAAATATAAACTTCAGATAATAGTTCCCGAATTTTACCTACCGATTTTACAGAAGCTTTAAATACTCGTATAGAGTATATTTGAAACATTGATACGTATTTTTGTGTAATCCTCTGGTATATAGTTCTGAGGCTTAAATTTCAATCCTTTATTGTATTTGTATGCAATAAATAAACTTTTTCAAGTGTAAAATAAAATCCATTTATCAATTATTGAAAAATTACAGTTATTCAGAAGGTTTATATGCCGTCAAAATGTATTACAATCATACTTGAGGTACGTTAGGTACTTTTTTGGGTGAAAGAATAATAATAAAACTTGATTTTTTGTAATAAAATTTGTAACTATAACATTTATTTTGCAGAATGTTTGATGTACCAAATATATGTACCCTACAGGTACCACACGGTGTTTGAAAGTCAATATGAAGAAAAATATAATTTTTCAATTAAATTTTTAAATAAATAAATTAAGTGTCAGTTGGGACAGTGTTAGCAGTTGGAATATCCACCCTACTGTATGCAAATCTTTTATACGTACATATAGTAGATATTAAAGCCATACACTACGAGAATTATTTTTGTGAAAATTGCAAACTGGCTTGCGCAACTAGGATGTACAGCGCCTATAGTATAATTACAATATATTTATAGAAGCATCAAGATACAGCAAACAAATATTCTTTTAATAATTACTAAATGATTGCTATACATATCAGCAGTTAGAGTTATATTAGTTTACTCATTCAGTAAAGTAGAGACTGAAAAAACATACAGTACACCTTACCAGAGAAATGAGGTGAAGAACTTTGACGTAGCTCGTGGCGACAAATAGTTTATCAATTTAGATGACAATAGTAACCGAGCAATAAGAGTCAATTTTATTTAAAAATATTATAATTTAGTTTTAAAAATCGACGGCGAGAGCATCGAACTGTTCGTTGTGTAAGACGTCTTAATATATTTACTTGGGCTAAATAAGTGTTATATTATTAATAAAGCATAAACGAGAACTATAAATAAACATCTATATTCTAGTAATTTATAGCTTAGTGTATGCCAACATTCAATAATTAGCAGTCTGGAATGATAGAAATTGAATAAAACCAAACTAATTACGATCTTGTTATTTTGGACACTGTCTAAAACAATTTATTTCCTGTAAATATCTTGATAGAGTAAGTTTTCTTCTTGCGTAATATAAGAAACGAGATATTCTTTAACTGACCATGTAACGTTTATATTTTTTAAACAAATAATGTTCAAGAAAGATTGAGATTTTTACCTGCCTCGCAGATGACACTCGTTTCATGCTCTATAAACTTTAGTCCGATAAAGTGTATTTAAAAATGAAACTATATGAACTTTAGAGCAGATGATGCGAATTGTAGCTAACAAACTAAAAATAACTCACTAATCTTCATATTTGGTAAAAATGTATTTAAATTAATAATTTTTAATAACGATTTTTCAAAGAGGCCAGGTAGATGATACAAAGTCGGGAGATAAGAAAAAAGCTTACGAAAAAAGCATAATAAATAATTTTTTTGCTCTAAATCATTATATTTCCTTAATCATTGTTTGAAAAAGATTAATATTCCACAAGAAATTGAAAAACAGCTTAACTTATAAATAAAATAAATTTAATTTTGTCTGTGCAAACTACACCGGATATAGATAAGTAAAACTTGCACTTTAGACCCTTCAACGTTATTTTTGAAAAAAATAAAACCTAAAAACTAAATCTAAAGAACACAAGTTTTTCAAAATAATTAAATATAAAATTTCTTAAAACTTAAATAAAAACGTTTGTTTTTATTTTCAATAAATTTGCCTGGAACATGAAATGGTACGCTATGCTCAAAATCACCCATCTATTTATTTATTTATATACAGATCGCAATGGTTTTTTCAGTCAATTCTGAAGCAATATTCTCACGGATCATCCTTCAATACTTCGAACCCTCCAATCGCCACTGCACTCGGTACGAACAACCAAGCAATCATCCCGTCACAAAATAATACAAGAAAAATACATCGAAAGGTTATTTTGCGCGCGATAATGACACAGTCGCCTCGTAACGAAGGGCGGCAAAAAGTCCGGGAGTGTATAAGCAACTGGACTGGATACGGGACTGCTCGTCGTGGCGGCGTCCCGGAGGATTAATCGCCTAGCGAGCGACCGAGCGAGTGCGCGGCGAATTCTCGCGAAATCCTCATTTTCTGATTGCCAGACCTCTGGGAGCTGACCAAGGAGACGCGCGTACGCTCTCTTACACTCCTATGTACGCAATTCCCAAATCGTTTCTCATGTTTGCGTCCGCGCATGTATATAATACACATACACCCACACACACACACTCGCATAAGCCGCAGAGTTAGCTTTACACGCGCCATTTACCTTTTGCGACTCGTCTCTGATCGATTTATCCCTCGCCCCCCCTCCCCCCTCCGCGCTCATGCGACCTGCATCTTTCCGAATGATTTGCCAATGTATATACGTGTACGAGTTATCCCGCATTATATGTAGCGAGCTCCGGGAAATAAGGCATTGTCTCCGTTGGTGCTGCGCGATATTTGTGTTAACGGTGATTACCTATAAATTATAAAAGCTAATACTTCCATTGTCCAAATAAGAGGCAAACGTCGAACATTCAAGGATGTGTATAGAGATCCTGCAGTAAAATTCTTATGGACAAGACAATAGAGTTTTTTTGTTGCAAAGTTAATGTTTTGTATAAGAACGAATTTTTGCTAATATAGTATTTATATTTATTTACTCTGTTTATTTTCCTTCGTTATTTATGAAACCTTTAATTTATAATCAAAAGGGAAAATTTGTAAAAGCTTTTACTTTAAATCATACAAAGAATCTCAATTATAAAGTTTACAGTATAACTTAAAGAAATTTTGTTTCGGTCTTCCAAAAACTGACGACGTACAAGAAAAGCATTCAAGGACAATAAATAATTCATCCCAAATAGAAAGATGTGTTCAAAAAGGACAAGGTCTCCTTTCATCATCTTATTGAAAGGAATTAAAAGCATGATAATCAAACCAGTCTGCCGAACAATTCGTTACATACCATAGCAGCCCCCGTAAAGAAAGTCCCAGGTCTCTGATGTATCTCGAAATAAAATTCTATAGGCCGGCGCACAAAAGCTCGAAGAAAAGCAGGACAATGGAGAAAAAGAGCAATTAAAATGCAAAAACGAGTGCGCGGCCAGGACTTATATTCGCTTGCGCGTTATGTGCGTACACGTACATAACCGCGCGCAGGGACTGCACTCTCTTTCTCGATTCAAGCGTCTTCCCCTGTTGTTCTCGCGCGTCCCCGCCTTGATTATCAAATGCAAAAGGGGCTCCCAGAGGTGCCGCGCATGTGTGCAGGTCTCCGGCGTAATAATCATTTTCATTCGTAAGCGCGTACGCTCACGCTCGAGCTGTGATTCTTTATGCTGCGCATAGTCGGCGCCAAAGCAAAAGTTCTGTGTGTTTTACCCTTGCGCGAATCGCCTTCCTTATCCGGAAAAGCTTTTGTTCGCTGCGGGGAGTGTCGAACGTCTATAGCTCGATTCGAGAGCGCTTTGTACACTTGAGGTGGATATATTCTGATCGAACGTTTTTAAAATGCTCCAATAAGATTGTTCAATTCACAGGAATTAACCAATAAGGTGGCACGATTTCAAAACATTCTATCAGAGTGAACATCGCTAATTTTCTCATTTTGTAGAACTTCGGTGCTTTCTGAGAATTCTCGCTGCCTGGACTGCTACTGTACCGGAGATAATGCAGATTATTAATTAAGCGGAGGATGAGTTTTTTAGTCTTATTTTCTCATTCTAGGAAGATCGTGTTCCGGATATTCATTTGGTATTGGTATTTCGTAAGTGGGATCTTAGAAAATGTCCTCGGGAATAAATGACCCTTTAGTATTGCCGAGTATATTGCATTAGTTTCAACAGTAGCAAGAGCAATTTAGATCTTTTGTTTTAGTTGAATGTTTTAAATTAATTATACACTGATTATATACAAGCAGTCTAGTTTAAATTAAAGTATGTACATAAGTACATACTCAATTGATTTCCCTTACATTTTTATTTTAATTTGTACAATAGTTATTTTTCTAACGAGTGAAACGTATTGAAGTTATGATTTATCTATACCTACTCTTCACCCATACCCGAACCTTGGCAACTATATTGTGAATTAAATTCAGATTTATATGTATATATAAAAAAAATAAGTTCTGCTGCAAGTTTGAGAAAGGTCTTTGTTGTGATTAATTTTGACTTCACTAACTTAATAAATTCCTGTAGCGATAATGAAAAACTAATCTATATAAAGACTATTGCAAAAATACATTCTAATGGAACAAATCATATTTAGCATACGCTCTTTCTCTATGAATATATTTTTACTGGCAAATAGTTTACAATGGCAACGCTTACAAATACAAAACGTTTATATAATTCAATTGATTCGTCTAGCCTTCAATTAATAGAATTCATCATTTAAACTGCTCGCACCTCCTTTAATCCCCGAAGCTTCGAAAGTTCATAATCGAACGCGTAAATCTCGAGTTCGAAGAAAAAAAGGGACGCCGAAATGGCCGCGTGCAGAGCGCTCCCGCACCTACGACGACTTAATACAACGAGGCGTTAAGATTCTTTCCCCCCGCATTCAAAAATATACACAAGCTAGAATGGCTTTGTAATATAGCGCGCCGACTCGTGGATTTTAATCAAAATTACAGGGCCCCGACTCTGGGGAGCGCGCGAACTTCCGTGGGAGTCGAGAGAAGAAGGAAAAAAAGAATAAGACTTCGCCGACTCGCGCGAGGATTAAGAAACTTTCGAACGATTGCCTTCGCGAGACGACGACGACGACCTGTCTCGAACAATCGCACGTAATGTGTTCCGTCTCGCCAGAAAAATCGCGCTTCCACCTCCTTATCCGAGAGAGACTTTTTTTCAAGGACGACTGCGACCCCTTTTTCTCTCCATCTTCCTCTTCCTCGATATTTCGCGCCTATCCTGCCTTCGTTCTCGAGTCTTCGATTATAGAGAACCGAAGAGGTGGTAGGGTTTCCTTTATTTCTGCGCCCCTCTCGAGCACCCCATTGAGGAAATGATTTCAGCGTTTTGTGCGTGAATGCGCGCATGGTAACCACTTTTTTACAGTAAGTAGTAAGTATATTTTAAGTAAGAACTGAAGATTTCCAAGAAAATTAAATAATTTATTAGAAAATCAGCAGACATTGTGTATTATGTTAATAAATTCTCACAAATTAGCAGACGAACCGACTTGTTAATAGATATCAAGAGTGCTTTAAATTTGTGGATATGAGTAACTATTCATCGTGTAAGCTGGTGAAAGTTCCAGAAGTTGTTGAGATCCGAGATGAACAAAAGTTTGGAATCGGCCCCAAGCGACTTTGAAAAGCTACGATAGTTTTGCCAGAACGCGAAACCGACGCTTTTTATTAGAAGGAACTTCGGTTACAGAAGCACGTTTGCGAATTCCATTGTAACGCGATATTATTTTCTCATCGAGAGCGAAACGCGTAACTTTACTCCAATCGAAACTAATGCGGGCTACAAATTCGAGACAGGTACAATATATATATATATATATATATATATATATATATATATATATATATACCTTACTAATACTGTTCAATTTACATACTTCAATACTTTTATACCTTGGTACTTACAGTCAATAGAAAATTTTGCAGTAGCTTGATGGGCTGAATAAATATAATTAATTTATTAGAAAGTTATTGTTTTATTATATAGGAGTTATTCTATTTTGATTAGTTTGTTATCTAAAAAATATGTAGAATGAATCAACAATAGCAATGGAAAATATGGCTTCTAAAAGAAATAGACTAGCTTGTTATAATTTTGGAGTCAGATTTTCGAAATTCGTCGATCGAAATTAAATATAGCCACTAAAACTCGAGTAAATATGTTTAACAAAACGTATATTTACCTACTTGTTTAACTTCATAATCGGAAAGAGCAATTTTTCTGTTTCTGAAAATCGGCCTTTACTTGTTAGTTTGATTCATTTTGCACGTATTCTAGGCAAGAAACTCTTCGAAAATAAAGGAACTGACTTAAATATTTTATTAAAGTATGATATTATCAATTCTTATAAGAACAATATCAATTAAGAATTAAAGTTCTCATATTATCGAATTATGTGCATGTCTAGATATCACATCTAACATCACAATTTGAAATCTAAATGTCAAGTTCAACATACATTCACATAAAAATCTACTTGAAATCAACAAGTACGACCCTTCATGCCGGCTCTCCTGCGATATCCTCCATAAAGCACGTATTTTTCCGTAAATAAATATCTATCTCTGGAAAGCAAAGGTCTCGCACCACTCGCGTGTTCCCTTACATTCCGCGTAAATTCAGCGTTTTATCACGCACGGAATTTCCTAAGCTAGTAATTTCCCTCGCCTCCACACTTACACAGATATAACCAGGGAATGTAAAAAGTTTCGGGTCATTTTCAGCGATTTCAAAGTCGATAGTTACGTAAGCACTCCTGACCCAGCCTTGGCAACGCGGGCACCAAGTGAGTGGGAGAGAGAGAGAGAGAGAGAGAGAGAGAGCCAATGCCTGAGCTATAGAGGGTGATTCCGGTGGTATAAGGGATCAACCCTTGGGGGTCGCGCTCGCCGCGAAACTGGGGAAACTCGTATATATGGACCTTCCAGCAGCAACCCCATTTCCTTCTATTTCTCTCTCTCTCTCTCTCTCTCTTCTCTCTTCTCTCTCTGTCGCTCTACCCGCGAGCAGACGCATAGTAATGCAGGTCGTTATTTTAGCCGGGGTGAAGCGGCGGGTCCGGAGATCGACGTATAGTTAGCGTTTGACGACTTGAGCGTGATCCGAATGCGAGTTTGAATTATCCCGGGTGGTGTTCGTCGGCGGTCGCGCGCGGCCGAAGGACCACAACGTGCAGCGAGAGTTCCGAGCCGTGCAGCAGCCAGAGGCGAGTCTGGGGCGCACAGACCAATTAAGAAAGAGTTACGTGACGCGCGCTGCCGCTGCCGCTGTTGTACTGCTTCCTATATACGAGCGAGAGAGGGCTAAATTGATTGACTTTTCGTAATCGGAGCGTTATGCTGTGGGAGTATGTATATGGTCTGCGAACATACGGGATTGTGTGTTTTGCCGTGATTTGTTTCCGAGGGCATTTCTTACTCCATTGTGGAAGAAGGATTTTCCATTCTAGCTTGAGTATTCATGAGAGTGTAGTGAAGTCATAAATATCTGGGAACGGAATTATGCAACGTTAGTGTAATATACGATGAGTGATTTTAAAACGAGTGTAATTATTTGCATTATATCAAGTTTAACTATAAACGGTTATGGATATATTTTTATAAAGAAAAATAACAGAGTATAATTAATTTAATATTGCCATCACGGCACCACTTCCTGATCAGTTAAGGCCATTTTTTATCAGTATTTATAAGTTTATTTAAAGAAATCTCGCAAAATACTTTAAAACTTTAAATAAACATGTTCGTTTCGTTTTTTCTTGTTTCTTGATTTTTAAAGAAAGTTTTTGTAATAATAAATTTTAAAATATTTATTTTTTTAAATGATCAGCAATTGGGTTCTGATCAGAAATCAGTGACAAGGAGGTAAAACATTTAAACTGATAAGATAAAAACAAAAAGTATACATATTTGTTACAATAATTTTCTAATACTGCGCAATATTAATAACTTAATATGAACTTCTATTTTAGACTACACTTCTACGAGTAATTATCGATAATGTGTTCCAAGATAACTTTACTGATTTTTTTATTACGCATGTTTTGAAATCAGAATAGATACACAGCAGACATCTTCATAAAATATAATAACTTCATTACGATGTACAGACAGAGCGTAGTAAAAAATTTATGAGATGCATTAACGGCGTTTTAAAGTGAACTATTATAATAAAATCTATATTACGAAAAAAAAGATTTTTAATATTTTTATTAAAAAATCAACGTGTATAAATGATCAAAAACATTGTAATCATAACTTCGAGAAATTTCGTTAATTATTTACAAGCGATTTTGATAGATTTGATTCAGATTAAAATGCATTCTAGTATCTTTCGCATTCATGAAGACAATATAAATATATTTACATTATCATTGTTTATCAACTGCATTTATTAATTCATTTTTATGAAAATCTTAATAACAACCTAACTTAATTCTAATAATAATATTCTTCGAAAGCTTAAACCTCCTTCCATGTAATTAGCGTTTCCTTTCTCACTCACAAACAAAACCATTGCATCTGTTGAAATAGTACGAAGCGGCAGTTTACGTTTCTTTGCGAATGATTTGCTAAGAATATCGCTCAATTATTTACTCGCGGCGGGAGAAAAGAGCTGCAGCACAAGAATCGGAATTACACGCGGAGAAAAACGATCGAATATAAAAATTTCAATCAGCCTCTTACTCGCTGCAGGCACGAAACTCACCGCGAGTTTAACGTACCGTTGAATTTCTTTTCGCGGCGATAGACCGCCGCGGCCGATCCAACGATCGGTTAACACGTAACGCCCGTATAAATAACTCGCGATAGACGATTCGGGCAAAAAATAAGAGAATAAAAAAAAGCACACCTAGGGGAGAAAAGGCGAAATGACACGCCGCGCGCGCGGCGCGCAAAAGTTATAAGAAGCACTAAATTGTTTCTGGAACGCTCTCAGGTCTTGAAACTGCTCACGGACTCTTTTGGCAAACAGTTCGTGAGCGTTTAGCTCCATCGTGCTAAAAATACGAGTGCAGAGACGGATAAATGATGTTTTCATATTTATTTTGAACGACTATGCACTTTTCATATAATCATTTTTGCCTATAAATTAACTTATGCGTAATTACTTCTACGACAAAACTTTTTTCATTTACTTTTTATTATACATTTTAGAAAGTTAAGATATAGCTTGATATTTTAAATCATTTTTAATATCCCTTGAATAAGTCTTCATTTATTTTGAAATAAAATCTGCGTAGTAAACTTAATTCATGTCTATTGCACTACAGTAATTTTTTAAGTGCTAAAGTATATAACAATAAAATGCAGCAGTTATTATCTAAACGATTATGTTCAACCGAGTGTTACAACAACATTTCATATGCACATCTGCTTCTGATTCTTTCGAAATCAATATTTTTCTTAGAATAAAAACATTACAGTAAAATTGAATGATTCCATCGAAATCGTAAAATAATTTATTAATAGCTGATTGTGTATTAATCCAGAGCAAATGTAAAGAAAAAAAATCTAATAAAATAGCCAGCTCTTAAAATTTGCGCATTTGTAACTCAACGGCAGCCATAAATCATGCGCTAAATGAAGAGCAAATATAGTCTCGTAACATCGATAATTACACAGCAATAACATCCTAGACTCGAGTATCCTCCGCAACTAAACGGTTCCGTTAAACAGCCTTACGAAATTGAAAATAAAAACGTTCATTTGATCTTAGCCGCGCGCAGTCTCGCGTCGTCAGCGCGATATTGCATCGCACTTAATTCATGCCGCTTTACGACGCACAAATGTACGTACATAACAACCCCTCGGTGGAAAAAAATCTCGAAGCTTCATGGCAAAAAACGGCAGTAGTAGTAGCAGCAGCAGCAGCAGCACAAACGAAGCGGGTAATAATCGCCGGTGCGAGAGGGAATTTATTATTTTTTAATTGCTATGTAGAGCGGGTGGCGGTATAGTCACTGCATGTATACGCTCGAGCTCGCGCGCGAGCGATCGTAAAGACCGTCCAATTTATAATGCAATATATTCCCGAGTCCCGAGACGCGAACAAATCGCGCAATTATACCTTCTCTCCCGCAGCAGTAGCTTCTCGCTTCTCGCGCGCGATAAAAAAGACGCGCGTCTCCCTCTCTCCCTCTCTTTTTTCTCGCTCGGTCGTCCGTCTTGCTTAAAATCGCTCGCGCGGACTCGTTACGCGCTTATTACGAGGATGGTAATGAGGACGCCGCGCGCGCGGTACGTCCTCTTTAATTACGCACGGGTGCAGCGAGTATAACCTTCGCGAGGCGCGGGCGTACTGCGTCACTTTTAGGAGGCTTTAATTTAGTAATTTGCAAAGGGCAGGGGGGGGGGTGAGGAGCGAACGCGACGTTAATGACGGGAGAGGATCCTGCTGGTTTTTCGCGTGTGTGCGCGGCGAGCGTTACGCGAAAGGACTGCAAGGCCACTTGACGGCGGCGTCAAGGTCGAGATATGTAGTAAGAAGAAGCTTTTTGCCGCGAATATTTCTTTGTTGCTTTTTTGCCTTGCTTACTTTTGTTTGTAGAAAGGTACATGTTGGATCCATTTTACGAGGAAAATTTAAGAGGAAACTCGTGTTTACAATATTGCAGTAAACATTAGAAGCTTTTCAGCGTGCTCTTTGTGCTACATTAAATTTGAACGGCTATGTTATTTTATCGTTCATGGAATCTTTTCAAATATAATGCTTAGCAATGCCATGTTAAGTACTAAGGTCAAGCAAGGAATAAGATAAAGCTTTCCACTGGGTATTTTGCTTTTATAAAAGAGTAGTACATAGAGTACATAGTTAGACGAAAGTCCTGTTTACTGTAATGACTTAAAATAAAGTCTTTCTTATTATGGAACGTCAGGAAAAGCTCTTTTGTGTCTTTATAACATCAGCAATGTTACTTAAGAAACCTTTTACCTAAAAATTACGAAAAAGATATATACTGAATACAAATTTTTATTTAAACCTAGAAATTAGTGTCGTTAAACGTTTATAGAAACAGTTCAGTGATGCAAAGGCAAATCGACTTAAGTTTATTTTTTGAAAGGTGAAGATATTGAGGTTCAAATTTAGTTGTCATTTCAACCGCAAGCAAAAGAAAAACATAGATTGTAAAAAATGAAACTAATAAATTAACTTTTGCAGCTTTTTTCCCTTATATTAAAATTCAACGCAAGATATCGAATCCAAATCGAATCTCGGATTTCTAATTTCGATAATCCAATTTCCAAAATGAAGTTGAATATCAGTAAATATGACCTCGATGCATGAAGCGCGCTTGCAATATTTTCTAATTTTATATGAAAGAATAACTGTCTAAAAATTAAATCTAACAAGCTCGGCAACCATTTGTGAAATATATTTAGCAATAAAGATAATTTTTACACGGGTGGATAAAGTGACTCTATTGCTCAGGTATACATTATTATGTAAATAAAGAAGCTATTGGTCTGCATCTCGCATCACTCTATGATAAGAATTTTTCTTATTTTCTTGTGGAGACCAGTAGCTTCTTTATTCAGATAAGAATATGTACCTGGGCAATAGTCACTTTCAGGGATAGAAATTTAGGTTAATATTTATTGTTACCCGTGTTGTCCATCTAATTGGGTATCGTAAATGCCATATATGGCTAACATAGCAGAGTTCATTAGATGTTGCGTTTACAGTTAGGGGGATTCCTCTTTTACTTTCACGTGCAACAATTATACATTTAGTTTGTACATAAGCCCTAGCTTTCTTTGCTAAGTTGGATCTACGAGTATTTTATTGTCCATTTGCATATAATGATAAGATATTGAGTTTCATTACTGACGACAGTCACCCCGATATCTAGGCCGAAATGCAATTTCATTATAATTTAAAAAAATTTTCATTAGATTCTGTTTATTGAAGTTCCCATTTAATTTTGTTCTCTGTTTTCAATAGTAATTTTTTTCCCTTTCTAACTCATCAGTGTGGTAGCTACTTTATTTAGATAATAATTTCTTTACATTTAATTCCCAATTGCTTCCTCAAAGAGGAAGCTTCGTGATAGTTAAAAAATTTTTTTGCTAAAAACACGTTAGAAAGGTGTTTTGAGATTTAAGAAATCAAAATACACATAGTTATAGAAAAAATCTGTATGGATCGTGTGTGCGTCTGTGTGTATATGCGCGCGTGCATGCGTGATTGCGTGAGTGAATGAATTGACAGCAGTTTGTTTCCTTCGGCAAAGAACTAAAAACCTATTCATTCCATATTGATGCAAATATATTTTTATGGGCAAAATTAAAAAAATAAATATTTTTATTCGTTATTTTCACTAATTTAAGTAGTTAATGGAAATTCAAGAAATTATCAGAAAAGAATAGCGTCTCAGTGTTCCATAATAACCATATTATTTTAAATATACTAAAAATTATGTTGCTGCAGTATTGAGCATTTTGTCAAATATTTTGTTGATTCAAAATAATCTACTTTTAGCAAGCTATACATAATTTTAAGATTGAAGAAAATCGTTAAAGACTATTGTACAATATTTTGGTACTGATAAGAATAAATTTATAAAATCATCTATTCCTTGGATTGGTCTTATTTTTGTCATCCCCGATAACCTGTCAACGATATTTATTGTTGAATAATTATTTATATAGCAGTAAAAAGTTATACTGTTCACTTATATATAAAAGGCAACACAAATAAGCAAAATATTAAAAATGTTTATTTACATACATTTCTACCGTTATTGCGTACATAAACGCGAGGCAATAACATTGAAATTCATAAAGCAGAAAATGGTCTGCCGGCGATAGCGGCAGCTGCAAAAAGACCTTGTACCCACTAAAGACTACACACTCCAGCTTTATCGGTAAAATGTTTGTTGATTTAATTTATATACTCATATAAGCTCTCGAGCAGCAGTCAATAAAACCTTGATTTACAAACCACGATAAAATTCCTTTTATTCCTTACGTAACATGCGCATCCCAAAAAAAATCATCATCATTAAAGTATCCTTACACCACCATTTATACTCTGTAACAAGCAAAACGACCTAAGGAGCACGCATAAACCGCGCAAAATTATAAAATCTTCGAATCAGCGCTCAATCTGCATGTAGCAGGAAGCAAGTGCGAGCCCCCCTCCCGCACATTTTATTACTCTCATAACCATAATCACACGCGCCGAGATTAATTGTCCCTGCGTCGCGGCGCATTTTTCGTTGCGCAATCTCGCGGCGCGCATCTCCCGCGCCGTTATTGTACGATTCGCGAGTGAAAAATCCCGCGTGTGCCCGTCGCGCGATTTTTGTGATGCATCGCCGGGGTATATTTCAAACCCTTGTGGGTTGTAGCAGTGGTAGTCTCGGCCACTGCATGGCCGCGAGAACGGGCTTACCGGATACTCGCGCGATTGCCCATCTGCAGCGCGAGCTCGCGCGCCGCGTATCAAAGACGCGGAGCAGCTACTCCGATTCAACTGAATTCCGGTTTCCGAATGCACGTCGCTGAATAACCGCGGCGTACGAGTGAGCGTACAATGCGTGTATGGGAGTAGCCACGAGTACGTGTAGTGCGTGAATCTTGTGGAGCAGTAAAGTTACTGGAAACATGCATTTAGTGCGTCGAGCTTGAGCTGTTTTTTTAGGTTGTAGCTTGAAGCTCTTTAAGTTGAAATTAAATCCATTAATGAATAAATAAAGACTCAGTACTCCATTTGTACAGTGATAAAACAACTTGGTAATGGTATTTTAATATCGGAATCGTCAATATTTTATAATAATTTTTTTTGTACCATGCAATGCGTTATGACATTTAAATACTACCACATATATATCGTCTATAGTAGGCTTTTAAATTTTTAATCTTTTTAGTATCAACATTGTGAATACAAAGCATGAAATCTGATTGTTTGAATAATATAGGTACAACCAACTATATCTGCAATTACATTTTCCTCGGCAATGTGCTGCATAAAAGCGCATGCAAAAGATGCTAGAGAAACGAATGGGGGAGTAGAGGAAAATAAAATGAAAGAGAAGAGGAAACGACAAGTCGCGTAGAAATTGAGAGAGAGAAAGAGGTGGACGCGTGTTTAGCGGTGCAGTTAATGCGCCAATTAACTACCCCCTTAAATGTCCCATTGAATGCCGTCCGTCGACCCGCATGCTAATTTATTTATACTTCTTTGACTATAATCGCCGCTGCAATTTTATACGTAGGAAGATGCACGCGACGCACAAACGTAACTGCATCTCGGTGCTGTTTATCTCTAGACCGATATCAATCTCCCATTCATCAGCGCTTTGCCATGCGTTTTTCTATCTCTTTCCGCAAATCTAAATGACGCTTCTTTTTTTTGTCATTAACGGTACGCGAGATAGCAAGCACTTTTAATTTCATACAAGATATAAATATAAACTAGGAACTTTATAATCGGCTGAAGTAAATATAATAATTATCTATTATAGGAAAATAATATAATATATAATAATTCAAATACCCTGGTAGAAAATAGACCAACCGAGATGGCCTGTTCATCAATGGTTCGCCAATGACGTTGGCCAATACTTACTGCTGTAATTGACCAACGGTTCGTCAACGACTGTTCTATTTGTAAATCTAAAATTTTATTTTCAAATTATAAATTGAATCATTAAATGTACGTCACTAATTGTATATTTTACAATAAACCACTGAATGATAAAAATAATAGCGCATATGCTGTCATGAAGTTGTAAAATATAATTAAATTTTTATTTAAAGTAGGGTTATGGGTACGAATGGTTCAATGTATATGTGTATATTGTGCCTACCCGCGCTTCTCGCGCAAACTAAGAACGCATCTTTAGTTGTGGAGCATGCAAATATCTCTCGCAACTACTGATTTTGGTATAATTTTGTACTATCTATCCAACTTCCCATGTTTTTATATTATACTATAGAATTGAAAAAAGTATGTCTTATTTTATACTTAATTCTTAATTGTACTAGTAAATTATAATATATTACCCTAGTGGAAATGGTTTTAATGTCAAAAGTTTCCTAAAGTTTGCCAAAGTTTACTAAAGTTTGACAAAGTTTTCCAAAGTTTACTAGAGTTTGACAAAGTTTGCCAGAGTACGCCAAATGTCTTCCAATTGGCCGTTTTGGCACACATATGACAAATTTTGGCACACTTTTGGAGAACTTTGGCAAATTTCGGCAAACTTAGATAACTCAGACATACTTTGGCATACACGATTTCTTCGACTAGGGTAGTAAACTAAATCATCAATTTACTACACCTAACCTCAAATTTGAATTAAGTGAACATATATTTAAATGTGAATTTTTGAAGTAAACTATATAATTATGCTCATATAATGACTTTTTATTGATTACATAATATACCACAACACTTTACATAACTTGCTTAAACAGTATTTAGTGCTTTTCGCAGTTTTCAAATTTTCAGCATTCGTTAGCCAACGACGGGCGGAAAAGCGTTTCAAAATAAGTGGGTTCGTTGGTTAATGGTTGGTGAAACTACTGGCCAACCTTAATAAAATTGGCCAACGATTGGCGAATTGTTGGTGAACGTTTCTACCAGGGTACCATATAATTTTTATGAAAATTCAATGTTTTCAAAATGTTTGCATCAAGGTGAGGTAGAGTTAGTACACTGAAATTAAAAACATATTTATACTTATATTACAACTTGAAGTTTGTTGGGTTTTATAAAATAATTTTTCAAAAAATCTTTTGCGCAACAGTGTGCATGTTATCTCAAACGACCATGAATAAAGTGATAAATGTTATCACCCAAAACCGAATAAAGTTAAAAATTTTAGTGTAATAAAATATTTAAGTTAGTAATTAGTTTGACGTGAAATGCGACTGTAATTATGGTTATATAATTTAAATTATACAATGAAAATACAGTTCCTTCAAAATTAAACTTGCTATCGCTGTTTAGAATACCAAACGCTGCTAATTACTTGAGCATGATGCTTTCTCAAAGAGAATTTAATTATTCTAAAGTCATTATTATTGTAAATATAATGAAAGTGTAGCAAACATTATGCAAAAAATGGAAAAGGTTTACCACAGATTTACGTTTACATCAAAATAATAATATTTTTCACATCCCGTGTAGAAAAATAAGTCTGGGACAAGTCTGGCAGAATTCTGGCTTATAAAGTTTTCCAAAGTCTGGGGACGAGGACGATCCCAGACTGATAAGCCAGGCTATATGCCAGACATTTGTTGAATTATGTCAGGAAAACTTATTTTTACATACAAGTAATTAGGACACTAAACTTATTGTTAATATCGATCGAAATCGTAAAAAAATAATACTTTTTGATTAAACCGTGGAAACATTTTTTTAAATATTACAATCTTCTAAATACGAAATTTAAATATATGTAAAAAAAGCGACAATGACTTAGGTTACTGCAGAAATGATGAAACGCTATGCTTTAGTTTTACATTTTGTGCCAAAAGTCTGGGATCGTCTCCAAAGCCAAGCTTTTACAAGACATTCCGAGCCAGACTTTTGCCAGACTTATTTTTTTTACACGGGATAATATCATCTTTGGGATTTTTGAATTTTTGCATTATGTAACACATAAGATTAGCAAGAAATGTAGAATAGTAAACATGAAATACGATAAAACGTTATATTCACGAAAAGTATATTTTTTAAATTGAATAACCTATAATATCGCAGATTATAAACTAAATTAGCTAAAAACATTCAGCAAATAACGTAATATCTAAAAAAAAATTTCTGAAATATTCAAGGCATAATATGAAGAATTAAGCAAATTATCATTGTTAATAAAATGCATGTCTCTTACATTTTATTTTTTTAGCATGAAACAAACAGTCTTATGACTTGAAAATTTGCAGGAGTATTCCTCTATATGAAACTAATATTTTCTCAAAATGTCTCTGATTCTTGTAATATTGCTTTCGAGTTATAGACCATAAAAAAAATGATTGGAAAAAGAAAGTATTCGTTCAAATTGAAAGGAATACTATAGATTGAACGAATACATACACACACGCCCACACACAAACAAGCACACATACGCGGCACGCACACACGCAGTCACAGACATACATACGTACAAACATTTTTAAGACTAGTGTTTTCGGAGTCCGTAGGACACATATCATATTTTTACGTTGAAAAAACAGAAAAATAGTTTTTTCACCGTCACAAAGCTATCTCTGTGAGAAAGCAATTGTACTAAACAAATAGTATTATATAAACCCATCCTTCAAAGCATTTAGCAACAGTGTTTCAAACTATCCGAGAAAATCTCGCAGCGCGGTGGGGCAAAACTATTTCGTCTTCCGCAAATATTTGCCTCGGCGCCTCGACAAATGAGCCAAGTTTCAGCGGGGAAATAAATATCGCGAGTCGCGCGTTGCAGCAGCAGCAACTGTAAAGGCAATAAATCGCCGTTCTCAGTGCAAAAGCCAAAAAGTTTCATCATCAACGCTTACAATTCGCATTACTCCGCGCGAGGACTATACAAGACGTTAGCTGTAGAGCGGGGTATATAGAGGGGCGGGCCCCGCGTCGGAGAGACCGAGAGAGCTCCGTTACATCTCCTTCACGATGCGCGCGCGTAAACAAATTTCCCCGGCAATGGGTTTACAACACCAACAATTTACGCTCATCTCGGTGGCGGTGCGGCGTCACGGGATGGCACCGCTACCAGGAGGGTATATACACACGGAGCGAGGCATTTATACCGCGAGTGGCTTCCATCGCGAATTAGTTTCGCGCTGCAGTGGCTGAGCTGCGGCGGCGTCGGCGGCAAACTCGGAGTTCATGTTGCTCCCAGAGATAGAGGAAGCGCGGGAGAGAAGAGGAGAACAGTGGTGTACTACTGTTGTCACAGAGCGCGACTTGAGCGCGCGGAATTAACGACGAATTTGCCCGGTAGCTGCAGGATAGAACCAACTTTACACAATGACGAGCTACGAAGATGGAAAACCTGGGTGCAAAGGCACTGTAAACTGTACCTTATCACTTAAAGTAGAAATGGGGCTAAGTTTCTTTTAATAATAATATGCTTTTCATAATAACAGCGTGGTATTTGGAATATTTTATATAATATTTATGTTTGAGAATAAGGTCAAATATTAAAAAGTATTTTCGCAGAATTTAAAAAACACTTTCATTCATGCTAGAAATCAATCCCATTCTTATATCCCAATAAACGGATGTAAATATATATAAATGGTCATTAATAGCTTATAACTAGATATACATGAGATTCGATTTCTAAACGGGTACACGGAGAGAAATAAGTTGAATCCTCTGAAACGCACGTTGATTCTACTCAAAACAAAAGTCTATCTTAGTAGTAACGTGACAAGCTATAACACCTTACTTGTAAATCGAGATTATCGAAATTAGAATCAAAGATTTGATATCAATTAGATATTTCGTGTTCTATATAAGCCATTTCTTTCGAGGAATGAAATTAAATTTCTGTTTCGTACATCTAAAAATAAAGCATGCGGTGATCATTTACAACTTTATATGTGATTTCTTAATTTGCTCAACAATTTTTTAAGATTTATTTATCTTAGTTTTGATAAAAATAAAATTTTATTTGATATCTAAACAAATTATTTTATGCCCATCTCAACGAAAATTTACACTTTTTGCCCTAAAAAGCGAGACCAAAATTACACTTTTTGCCCGCATAAATGATTAGCGGGAAGAAAGTAACCGACTTCACTAGAAACTAGTCCAAATTCCTTTATTTCATCAAGTTCTACCAATAACCCTGATTTTTTATTGTCTTTTAACAATATTGTCTTTTAACAGTCCTTTAGTCCCGCTTTCCAAGTCAAAAAGTGGCCACAGTTGAGATGGGCATAAATTACTATATGTAACTCGAGAGAAAAGTCGATTACTCCCTCAGGTGATACGAAACTCACCCGAGAATAAAGTAAATTTGTGGGAAATAAAGTAAAATTTGCGAAAATAAACTAAATTTTGCGGGAACAAAATACTTCATTTCCTGCAAATTGATTTTATTTCCCGAAATTCCTTTTTTAATTTTGAATTATTTCTTACTCTTTCTGTGAGTCTTACTCTTCAAATCAATAAAGTGGCCACAGATAAATCGGAAATAAAGTTGTATATGACACACGGGAATAAAGCCGACTTTTCCCTCGGGTGATTACTGCCCGCGGGTATAATCCTCGTCTTTATTCCATTGTTGCATAATGTACTATAATATTTTTAATTTTATTCCAATCCTTTTAGTTATATTAGAGATATTTATACAACTAAGTCACAATGTATGCAGTGTATGCACACACGTTTTACAGAGTGATATTGAGAAAATATAGCATAACTGGTAGAATTTAACTGTTAACCAAGTTTTCAGAAAAATAGCTTTATTTAAAATATGCCAAGTTAACTAAAATCGTTTAATATATTAAGTTGATTTCAACCACAGATCAGTGGGCGAAGTTGTGCCCGGCAGTAAAGATTTACAAAAAATAAGAAATTTGATGAATTGAAATTTAATAATTAGGATGCAAAAGAAAGAATACGAATAAAGGCCGTGTATATGTTTCTACCGTTTATTGAAATGTCTCTGACTGTCGCGGGGGAATTGCGAGATGCGCGATCCTCAAATTCGACAGATGCTTAAGTGTACACTGTATACAGTGGTGAGCAAATAAGTGTTTTTATTTACTTTTTTCCCATCACGGGCATGTGCATGTGATACAGGACTTTACAAGTGATTTTCTGTTAATGTTTATGATTGTACCTATGCATATTAAATGTGTATGTGTGTATATATCCCGAATAAGTGTATTTCACGCCAATAAAGTATATAATTATTTCATTTAAATGTTCATTTAAAAACGTAGCATCAATCTCTAACAAAAACATTTACGTTTTAATATTATTTCTTCGTACTGCAATACTTTCGCAATTAGTTAGCTATTAATAAAGTAATTTAATTTAGTAATTTTAATTATCACAAGTATATAATTATAATCATAAAACCAAAAATTAAAAAAAAAACTTCTTATAAAAACCACAGCCACTTTGCCAAGAAAACGATTACCGAGCCACACGATAAACACGCCAAAAATTCGCCGAAACACACAGCGAGCACCAGCGTCGCTCTTATTCCCCGCAGATTCGCTCGCTCGGCCTCCGCACAACCACTCGCACTCACTCTCTCTCTCATATACATATATATACTATATAACCCGCGCGAAAGAAGACGACGAGGCGCTCGGCGAAAATCAATAAAACGCGAAGCTTCGCACAAGCGGCGAGTATAAAATTCACGACTCGCCATAAATCAGGGGCCGCTCTCGATCGACACACACACACATACAACGCACCACCGCAGCCGCATTATGCACATTCGTAAGTACGTACTCGTGCATATCGCGCGCTCGCAGGCTCAGCGATCGCTCGCTCGCTCTCTATACACGTGTATATACACCCATGCGCGCCCCAATCCTGCACGTGTGTACACGTACACGTGTACACGCGATAAGCTGTGTAACACACACACACACCCATCAGAGATACGAGTGCGCGACATCGGGAGAATCGCGCGCCTCCTTGCAAGCTTAAATCGAATATATATATACACAGAAGGGACTGCTGGCGAGCACGTAAAATGTTTATAGGGAAGTTTGAAATTACAATCGCCTCCCGCGGCAGCGCCTGGTATACCCCTATGTATTATATGCCACACATAGCAGCCCGCGCGGCAAGCTCGGCTTTGATTGGCACGCGGGCCGTTAAGGGGTTAGGAGGCCATCGTCGCACTCACTCTCTATCTCTCTCTCTCTCTCTCCCTCGCTCTGTATATTTGGGTATCCGGGTTTCGGGATATGCGTATGCGTGTGAGCGACTTATATTGCCGAGAGGGCCCGAGGGGGTTGGGGATAGGTGGCGCAAGTATACTACGCTATATACCGCTGAGCTACAAGGCCGTAAAAGCTCGCGCGCAGAGAGTCGTCGTCGTCAGGGGGTTGTTGCTGCTGCTGCGAAGCGGGGCTTAGCGAACGGCGGCAGCGGCTGTGCAAGCCGCTTTACGTTGAATTGCAGTAGAGCGAGAGATTCGCGATGCCGCTGTACACACTCGACTGTCGGCACTCACTCGCGCGGGTGCTTGCCTCTGCGCTTATATAGCGATGTATACCCCGATGTTGCGGCCGCAGCAGCCCGTTACCGCCGATCTCTATCCGTTATCTCGGCGATTCTCTCTTTCTCGTGTGTTTTAGCTTGGGACTTGTATTGGGGTTGCGGCGCGCGCGAGGCTTGCCGAGAGCTGCTTGAATTTTGATTGCGTAGCTTGTTGGTGAGCAGTCTTTAGTTTGCTTGAATACGGGCTTTGGAGATCAATTTAATTCAGATAGTGTCAAGTTAATTGATAGGTAAAATTTGACGTGAATCGTCATGTGTTATGAAAATAATCAGAAGAAAAATAATTCTTTTGGAGCAAAGAACAGCTATTTTTTAGTCGACTGTTTTTTGTTGTTAAAACAATTATCAATCGTTTACATGGCCTTCTTATCAATAGATAAAGACTTCAAAACAATAAACAATTGGCTCAATTTCTAATTTAGCGAAACGATAAACTTGTAATTATAGATGCAGCAATTATGGCAGATCAATATCATCATTTTAACAATTTTAAATTTGGAAACTTTATTTTTTGTTGTATGCTATGATTTGTAAAAAGATATTTCTATCTTTAATAAGAAGCATTAAGCTTGAAGAAGCTATCTGACCATTTCAGATAATAAAATCATCTGTCAAGTCTAATAACGAAAAGTACTATAGGTATTTTAATTTTGTCAGTGTTAACGTGAAATCGTGACATCCATTTGTTGTCATGGGTTCATTCATAGTAAAATATTATAAAAATTTTCATTAATTCGAGTTCTCGTGCAAATGTAGTTACGCATTTTCTCGATTAAACAATAAATCTATTTATTTACAAATATCTACATAAAAGTATGCAACATCCAAATGAGCGTATTATTTAAAATAAAGGTCGAAGAATGTAGTACTTATAGGTAATTTGAGTAGGAGACGCGCGAGAGACGCGCAAGAGACGCGCTAGCCGATCAATTGACGCTCGCTCGGGCACACACAACTGCATGCGATGCACACACAATCGTGCATGATGTATAGCGCTCCCCGTAAGTGTATTTATCGAGAAATCTACAGTGCCGACGAGCCGAAGCCACTCCAACTACGTTTACGTGCCTACGCTGATGGATTAACCTCGTCGCGTTCAGGGGCTTCACTTCTACGTATGCTAATGCTAAGCGTCGTGTATTTTTCCTCGCTTCGGCTTAAGCTCTCCACCTCCTCTCTATCCCTCTCACTCTCACTCTCCTTTTTTGCTCGCACTAACAACGCCTGAGACTTAAGTTTATTTTCAAAATCTCCTTTATTTAATTATCGCGCAATTCTAGTTCGTTCCACTTGAACATTTCGAACTTTGGATTCTTAACTCTTTTAATCAAATTACAATGGAAACATTATTTTCTTCAAATTTTGTTTTTATTGTTATTGCTATTTCTATAATTTGCGTTGGAATTAAATGCGACTGTTGAGCATCGCTATATATAGGATTATTTGTATAGGTAAATGATTTAATTATTATTAATTATAATGCTACTGATTTTTAAAAATAAAGTATATTTTTTTACATTTATGATTTAATACAATTATAGAATAAAAGATTGAATCGTAGTAAAAAGCCATTTTTTATTCATGTCATAAAAAATTCATATTCACAGACTTTGCAATAGCTCTTTAAAAACTGACGTACGTGATACTCTTCTACTCTACGTCATAAATTATGTATTTTACTTTATTAACGTTACTTTGTTATGAAGAACCGTATAAAGAAAAATATTTCAATATTTAATTTCGGGCCGGAAAAACGAGACGTAATTTGTGATACGTTGGCTATGCAGCGCGCGTGATATGTTATTCCATGTCTTGTCGTCAAGGGCTTCACAAGCAGCGTCGCGGGTTTTATATTCACGAGCGATGAATTGCACTACTCGTCTACAGCTTATCCCCCTCTCGTTCTTTTTTTTCTTCGTGCCTTCGCGTGCTTTCTCATTGTGCGACTTAAAGCATTGTAAATGACCGCGAAAAGTTCGGCGCGCGGCTAGACGAGTCTCAAGGGGGTGGGGGTAGGGGCGGGAGAGGGAGAGGCGAGACTTTCTTTGCGCGCACTTTGGAAAATAAGGTGTCATACTTCTTCCACTTGTCGCGTACAGGGGAGAGAAAGAGTAAGAAATACACGCGCGTAACAACGTGTTTTCGAAATAATGGGCCCCTGAATGGCGAATAAGTCAAGAGTTTCACCAAACAAACGCTTGAAATATTCCGCTCTGCGCAAAACTTGCGCTTGTTGCTAACCGGGCAATCGTGCTTTAAACTACTGCGATCTTTTACTTTCTTGCGTGTCATGTTACTTAAAGAAGAAAGAACTTGCATTTTTTAAGTTTATTCAAATTCATATAAGTAGTACGCTTGAAAAGTGATACGTATAATAATTTACGGCTTTGACCCGATTTAATTATAATTTCTATTAATTTAATTTTATTTACATTTAACTTTAGTTCATATTATCTTATATAATATATAAGTACTTCTTTGAGAGAAAAATCATTAAATATTTGTAGTTTTCGTTATGTAACCCAACTTTTTTTTCGAAATTTACATTAAATTTGGTTTTATGTAAACTATTGATCAAAAATAGTTTAATCGAATGATCTTTTGACAACTATTTTAAATACTATTTGAATATCAAAATCCTTAAATAAATTATACTTTTTCGTATGAATTATAACACTCCATTTACTACTGCAATTTATTTATATTTCAACTACGGACGTTGCATCGAATAAGTGCTCAAGCAACAAAAAATTTGCCCCAGTAAGCATTAAAACTGTAAATGAAAGCGTATTTCTTGAAACCAACAATTTATATGAAACTCGACGAAAAATATAACATTTATGAATGTCGCAAGTGAGTCAGTCTTATTAAATTGAAGCAAGCCCCCGCGGGATTAAAAAATGCCGACTGCTTTTTTGGGCGAAAGCAATCTTCCTGAATGCGATGTAATAACGTGTAATGCTCGGGCCATCTCGGGTGAGAGTCGTTGGTGGGCGTTGCCGGGACATAGTCAAAGGAAAGTGCTCCAACTTTGAGTAAAAATTACCCCTATCTCTCATGACGTCCGGATCTCCCCGCGACGACATATCTAACCCTTCATTCCTGCGCGCGCGCGGCTGGCGCACGTGTGCTATTAGCTAAGTAGAGCGATAAGCTTTACGTGAAATTCTAATGAATTTCTCAGCTAATTCCCGCTCAACTTACCTCGCTCCAACGAATTACTTCCTCGTCCCTTCGACTCGCCCTTGCTTCTTCACCCTTTCGCCGTTATACGTATCGCGCTTGTACTTTGTCTTTAGCCTTTGCTCGGGCCGCTGTTTCAGTGACTCATTTTGTCTTGTGTTTTGTTTTATTATGACCGAACTTAAAATGAGAAAAACGAATAAACTTTATATAAAAAAAATTAATTTTCCTTGTGAAATTACAAAGATTTGCTTCATTGAAAAGACCTAAAATTTGTTGGAATCTTTTTATAATTGTGGAAGGTCTTTTGCTATAAACTGACCTTTTACAGAAGAAAATACGTATCATAGTAGATAAAATCTGGTAATGAGAGTGACAATATATGTAAAAGACGAGTACTCTACATACCTTGTAATTATAAAAATTGTTTATTAAGGAAAATACATTAATTAAACAAACTTTTTTTTAATTCTTTTTTATTTTAATTTTTTAAATATTTATTTTCTTCATAAACATCACATTTCTAAAAATATTTATTTTTGCTGTATTATGAGTTTCTTCAATAATGAATTCATACACTATGCAGTATTCTCTGATCTCTTTATATTTATTAATTATTTTAATTTAACATCATTCATCAGCCACTCTCCATTCCAGAGCCCACTATCTTAAAGTGACTATCTTAGTGACTCTCTATCTCTCTCTCTCACTTCTCGCGTTCTCTCCTCTGCGCATTGGCGCAAAGCTTGCTCCACTCGAGGAAAATTATAGTACTAATCCAGTGAAACATGCATGAGCGGCGAGGAATTAGAGTGCCGAGCTCCCTCTCTCTCTCTCTCTCTCTCTTCCTGGTACCTATTTCCGCTAATCCGTCCCTGACTATTTGGGAATTGGGCGAAGCCACCTACTCCCTCTCTCTCCCTCTCTCTCCCTCTCTTTCTCTCGGTTCGTTAGTCCGACCTAGACTGCGTCAGGCAGGCAGGCAGGCAGGATTTCTCAGCCTCGGTGCGCGAATGAGCGAGCGCGTCTATGCGCATAACTCTCGCGAGATAAGGGACGGATAAGTGTGCGCGCTCTGGAGCAATTTCAAGGTGGCGAATTAACAAGGTGCTTCGCGGCCTTGGCACTGTAAGCAGCAGCAGCAGCAGCAGCAGCAGCAGCAGCAGCGCAGCGGCGCCCGGTTTTACGCTTCGGCCCGAAGGGGTTCCAAGCCCCTGCGGGACACGCACAGCCAAGAATGTATATAAGTCGCTGCGCGCGGATGGAGTGCATGTAGCGGTGATACACGCTAGAAGGATTGCCGATCTATGTGCTTGAGCTTGGCTTAACGTGGATCGGGAGCGTGCGACTCGAGTAATTGCCTTTTCGTGTATTATTGTTGAATTGGAACGGTTCATTGGGGGAAGTTATAGTGAGTTTGTAGCAGGGTGCAATGTCGAGCGAATTCGCCGTTAGATTCATATTTTTTAATTTATGTTAATCAATATTATATACATATTATAGCAACACAATTGTAGACGATATATAAATAAACATTATCATTTTAATACATAATAACAACGTTTCGAATGTATTGTTGAATGTTCACTTTTTATCAGGTGTAAAAATGATGAAGAGTTGACAAAAACAGCGCTACGTAATTTATGAATAGCCTTTTCCATCCTGGCCATTCTAAAACATTTTTTCCTATCTTTTAAAATTCAAGTTGCTTTTTCGGCCTCGTCCTCTTTCAATTTTGAGATCAAATTATGTCATTGACATCGTTAGCCGAGAAAACAAATTTTCCTTGCTAAAGCAATAGTATGGAATCGAAGTCTTTTGAAAAAGTGATAAAAACAGCTCTGGGGAGGAATTCAACATTTTTTACGCGTTTTAAAAACAATCATTCTGACCAATATTTTGTGAAAATAACTATCATTATAATACATTTTGTTCAGACGAAATCAGCTATAAAAGAAGCCATGTAAATTGATGTGCTGTATTTAAAAAAAAAACATACTGCCAGTAATTTTTCTTTAGTCAAAATTATTGGATGTTTTATTTTTATAGATAAGCTATAAGAACAAAAATATCTGCATGAGTTGTATTCAAATTTGTATTATACAACATAGAAATAAGTATGAAAAAATTAATTTGATTGAGTTGAATGAACTTTTACTTTTATATAATATATACAATTTTATAATTCAATTTGAACTTCAACAGGCGTTTTCCATGGAGTAAACGTAAATTTGTTCTGAGATTTTGGTTTAATTGAACAGATGATAGTTAACAATGACAGAATGGGTATAAAATGCAAAAATATTATAAAGAAATATCTATAGAACTATAGTATTTTTATAAAATAAGTCAAGCTCGTTTCTTTGTGATGTCCCCATTACATATAAACTTTAATAAAGTCTAGATGTATCTTCCAAAGTAAAATAAAATTGATTTTACAATCAGAGTCAGATGATTTTTGAAAAATAAAATGGATAGAGACATTTTTTCACTATTTTTACCTATGACACAACATTTATTTATATAATTAGGATCAATATTATTTAAACATAAAATAAAAATAAAATTGAGACTATATTAAGCTGCCTATCTAGACGAGACATAATGTATACCCAAATAAATTACTGTATAAATAGCTGTAATTGATGTAAAATTAATAAATTTATACAAGCTGCAATAAAAAGAATCACCGCGCAAAACGTTTGTTCCTATTTGTTTACAAATATGTAATTGCATGTCTCACGAGCGTGTAATCATTTATCAGACTTTAAAGCTATTATGCTTTATTAAGTAAGGTATTATCGACGAATTTATAATGTCCTTATAAATGCGCGACGGTGTGCAGTGACCGCGAAGCGGTTAACCGCCTCGCGTATACACGCGCGCACATCCACGCACGCGTTTGATGTAAGGAGAACGAAGAAGTGGAGGGGAGGGGGGCGGTAAGTGTCGGGTGTACACGGGCGCGTCCCCGCGGACTCCGACAAGAGGAGTCGCCCGCTAATTGGACTTAATCAATCTAATTAATGCGCAAATAAGTGGCTCAGCGCCGTCGCGGCAAAGAAATCGTCCCGAAGGTTAATATACCTCCCGCTCGCTCGGCAACTGCAAGTGTTTATCCGCGAGCGGTTGTTCAACTTTACGTATACCGAAAGTTTCTTGTTTTTTCACTGGCTGCTCATCGGTTCTTCTTGACAAAGAAGGATTAAACTTTTTGTTAAAGGAAAAAGAAAACAATTTAGGGAGACAAAAAGTGATATTGAATCCCGATAAATGTATTTATCCCCGACTCAACCGTAGTGGCCACTTTATTGACTTTAAAAGCGGGATAAAAGTAGCATATGATTCTCGCAAATCTGCTTTTTCCCGCAAATTTACTTCTTTCCCGCAAATGCATTTTTTAAAAGTATTTTTCTCTATATTAATATACATTTTCAATAAATTCTAGTTCTTACCGAAAGTCTCTCTTTTTATGTCAATAAAGTAGCCACACTTAAGTCAGGAATAAAGTTCTATGTGCAACATGGGAATAAAGTCGAGCATTCCCTCGAGTGATTACTGTAAACCCACCTTCGGGAATAATCTTCAAATTTATTCCCTTGTTACATAATGTACTATTCAGTTAAGCTAAAAATACAAAGCAATTACTTCGACAGCTCGTAAGTAGTTATGGACTTATTGGGTTAGACATGTTGATAATGGGTATAGACATTATTACTTCCATCCCCGCATACAGAAATTTCGCGTGTTGAAATATTAATAACTTTGCAGATAATACAATAAATTATTAGAATTAAAATTAAAGAACTGATTTTAAAAAACTATTATAGCACACTAACCTCAAAATGCCAACTTTATTTTTTATAAAATATCGTATGAGACTGTTGTGGGAGGTGTTTTTCTACCTTGCTCGATTTTCTCACTCGCTTCGCTCGTGCGAAAACCGTCGAGCAAGGTAGAAAACCATCTCCCACAACAGTGTCATAATATACTATTTACTGATAAATATAAAATTTATAAATCATTATAATAATCATTATATTAGAGGTACTTGGAGGTTAAGGGGTATAAGTAATAGTGTTTGAAAATCTGTGGTATAAGCGGCTTCCGGCAAATGAATAGTGAAAAATGATTGAATAAGTCGATGAAAGCAACGATTACACTAGATGAAACCAAAATAATTAAATTAGAATTGTTTCGCTTTATATGTAATTCTTGATAATGAAAATAATTTAAAAAAATATTTGTATTGTCTCTTTGTTTAGCCATAATACAAACTTGTATATTTCTTGCTCTGCGACAAGGTTTTGAGAGTCAAACTGATTGTATTGGAGTTTTAGAGGCTTTGTTGTGGTCAAAATACATATAATTAGGATATGGAGTGTGGGTATTTGAAAAACAAAATTAGTGACCGAAGTTATAGCCTATTTAATGTTCAATGTCTTCTTTTAATTTTATGATAAAATATAAGGCTTAAATAGTCTATAACTTTCGTCAATAATTTTGTTTTTCAAATTCCCACACTCATATCCTAATTATATGTATTTTGAACACAATAAACTGTCAAAAACGCCAATTCAATCAGTTTGACTCTCAAAACCGTGCGACAGAGCAAGAAATATATAAGTTTGTATTATGAGCAAGCAAAGACCTACCGAACAAAAAATAAATTTTTTAAAAAATTCGTTTTATTTTGATAAATGTTCAATTTTACCGAAAAAAATAAGTAATATCTGATGAAAAATATATCCTCCCCTAAAAATATATAACCAATTTATTTGTAATTTTAAGGTGGTTAGGTCCCCTTAAGCTTTGAACATTCGCATACATTTAGCTGATTAAAAAGTTTAATTTCTAACAACTAGATGTGAAAATGTACCACAATATAGTATGTATTAATGAAGTTATGAGTATTAGAATAACTAATTTTCTAACATTGACAAAACTTGCAGTAAACTGTGTTGTCTGATTTTCTATTTTCGTCATACGTGTCATGGTAAACAGAAACCAAATTTAGCAAAGTTTAGTAGAGCCCGTAACTATTTTCATTTTGTTGCAACGACCAAATTTTACGGGAAAACAATAGAATTACTAGGTTAATTTACTAATCGGCAATAGTCATTTTTACTATTACACTTTTTTCGAATATATAATAGTATTTGTATCTATTTGTAATCATTACTGGCATTTTTGCTCATAGAAAGTCAATTCAATGTAGCTTCGTACGCTGCAATTGATCAAGTGTGGTTTCAGATAACTAAAATCAATGTTCCACACTCGTTGATGGTGGGAACACTAACACTTATCTTTCTAATCAAAATATCGAAGTGTGGGCCATATTTGGTAGACACGTCTCAGTACTTATTACAGATTTAATGTATGAAAATTATAGTAAAGTATTCACTTAAAGTGAACTTTATCCATTTACAGTATTTTCAGTATTTACAGTTAAGAGAAATGAAATGTTACATGTATATTGCATAGTTTCCAGACTACTTCAAAACAGCAAATTCCGTAGATAAAAGAAGTCCAAAACTGCACATAGAATAAAGCATCATTCAAATTTGAATAACCGGCCTTTTTCACAGAAAAAAAGACGAAAGAAAGCGCGCAAGCGTATACGTGAGAAATCTCGTCGACAAGAGGGCATTAAGCGAATTTTCGAGCGCGAGTTCGCGAACTGCGTCATTAGTCCCCTCCGCACCCTCCTTCCCCCCACTTTCAACGTCCGCGCTCGCGCTAGCGCGATTATATCTCGTAAATTCTCCTTAAACTTAAGTGAAACGAAACGCTGGCCGTTTGCCGCGCGCGCCGTTCGTTTCAACTTGCAACAATTAGGGTCGAGAGGGCGCGAAAACGAGCCGCCCCCCTCAGAGCTTTTAGGCGAGCACAAGTGCCTCGTTTGTGCCGTGATATTTTGAATGCTCGCGCGCGATGTTCGCACACACACGCGTGTGTGGTGCTGCGACCGCGTTACACACAGCGCGTTTGAAGCTTCGAGCGCGTCGTCGAAAAGCTGCGAGGCACAAGGAAATAAAAGGCAGTGAGAGAGAGAGTCGCATAGGCGATATGCAAGTGTGGCTATTAAAATGGGAATCGCGGAGGACCAAAATAGATACGTGTTTTCCCTACCAAAGGGGATCGAACCCGCGACCTTAGCTGCGCAAACAGTGTGTACATTGTGCGTACGAGTGAGAACGAGCGAGAAAGAGAGAAAGAGAGAGAGAGAGGGAGATAGAAGCAAGTATTTTTAGTCGGAACGCAGCGGTATTGCGGAAAATAGATCATGTGCTCGAGGATAGAGGTAAACGTACCGGGAAAGCTTTGCTGAGCTTTGGCCAAAAGTTTTTCTAATGTATTTTTCATATTTTTCAATGCATAAATAATGTTCTGTAAAAAACATTCTGATTTGGCGAATTTTGTTATTCATTATAATTATTTAGAAAATAATTGCTGTTTCCAATAATTAGCATTAATCATATGCTGAGAGAAGTTCCATAGTTAAACTGTAATTATTATTAGTTCGTTTTACTATACTCGTAGTTGCCATGACTTAGTCATAAAATTAGTTAGTCATCTTACAGAATCAAGAAGTTAATTGAACTACTTTATTTAGTTATCCAATCGCGCGTCTCATAACCTCGTCGGAATCAACAAAAATTGTGGTCTGTGCATAATAGTATAAGTACAGTTACTACGTGTCTGTGTAAAATTGTAGGAGTATAAATTGATTTCAAAGAATTGAATCGTGTATTCAGTATTGTATAAAATCAAATTATTCCAAGATTGCAATGCGAAAGAATAAAGAGTAAAGAATGTTCAAGTTGATTATTTTCCAGCTCATATTTTCTTATAAAAAGTAACTTTTCACCGCATTATTATGATTTTTTCTTCTATTTATCCATTATTATCTTTTGATATATGTTTTGAAATGTATTTCTTTTAGATTAAGGAAACGAAACTGCTATGAAATATTTTGATGTTAAATAATAATGCTAATAATAAAGAATGAAAATCTCACTATAAATCTAGTAAAATCTCAGTTGATATGACTAAATACTTCTATTGGTGATAAAAGTCATTCTATTGATTTAACATTACAGTAAATGTGTTTACATTAATAGTATCAGATACACTCTAAGTTAACAATAATGTAAAGATCAAATCTACAGCAAAATTTATGAATTATTTCATTGTAACATTTTATTCATCGTATATTGATCATAAATCTAGAAAAAACTCTAATGATTAAATAGTTTTTTATATTCTCTCCTTCTCTCTTTTTCCAATTCCTCTTTCACCATTTTATACGGGCTTTTAAATCCCAGAAAGCTTTCTCGACAATCTCGGGAAGTTAGTTCGAAGACATTTACTGACTTGTTTGTTTAACCATATGTGTGCAGCTGAGGTTGTGGAATTTGTTGAGACAAGTTACTCCATTGTGTGATTTGTAATTGTTTTAAAACACCAAACACTTTTGTTTTGATAAACAAGACAATTCTTTGACTTTTTTAAGACTACGACGACAGTATGTTGTAAAAAACTGGAAGCTTTTTTCAACATTTGCTGGAATGCTAAATTTAAAGATATAAACATTTTTAACTAACTGTTTACGACTTCAGCAATGTTTATTGGATTCCCGAAGATTCAAAAGTTTTAGAGAGAAAAGTTAATCGCATATTCAACTACCTGTAAAAAGCTCAAAACTATTAGCTTGTTATACTCCACACTTCGTTGGAGCGAATTTCTAGTTCGTATAACGAGGTTCGTGTTAACGTTCTTAGTTTCATTACGCTATTGCACCCAATGGAGTTTGTAGATGTGTAGTATGCTAATAGACAGTAATAAGCTTATGTATTTAATGCGTCGGTCGTACAACCTACGCTTCCATTACGGCGGCTCTCGAAAACTAAACTAGTTTAGAGGAGAAAAAAAGTTTAACTACGGATGAGCTTGGATGAACGTAAGTATATACGACAATGTATTTACTCGGCTGGTCAAACTCACAAAATAGCGAAACTTGTGTACGTAAAAATTAGTTAAATTGTAATAAAAATAGTTTAAATTTATATTACATTTTTATTATTACTAAAAGTATATGGACAATTTGCACGAAACTGGCAGATTCATGTCCGTGTAGTAATACGTTTCAATTGTAAAAAGAGTACTACATGATTTGAAAACTCCCAGAATAAAAAAGTATTTCATTAGTACATGCATAATTATGCATGCCAGGCATTGCTTTGTTTTATAAGATACTTAAAAAGTCTTCCAATATATTACAATTATGAATTTTCGCAAATATTGGTTAAACTTTGTGATTTTTATGGAATTTAAAATTCCTATTCCAACCAATATATTCAGCGTATTTTACAATGACTAGTACAATCATAAATTCGTAAATAATTGAGAGAATAATATTTTACGCAGTATCCAAAATAAAGAAACTCCAAAAGCATTCAAAATGCAGAGAAACCTATTATTGTTTATCTCTTTTACTTAAAAAAATAACAGTTTCGTACAAATCACTTATGTGCAACTGCACTATGTTTATATAATCATTATCTTACAAATAAGATTTAGGTTACTTTATGTAATACAGATCAATTATCCTGTCATAATTTCTTTATGTTTATGTATACGTTTACGATTATAATTCAATAAACCAGAATTCTCGTTCAATAATCAGCACTCAACAAAACTTTTAATGGAAAAATCATATCTCCGTCAGGGACGTGTCTTCTTTAAAGCGCAGCCAGTCAATTGGCTGGCTTCAAAGTTTTTACACGCCGCGGACACGGACTTATCTCCGTGGTTCTTGATTCAGAAACAAATTTCAAACCTATTCAAATATCGCGCTCGAGAGGCCCCGTTACGTAGCTGTATGCTGCTGCTTCGCTGCGGAAGCTTTATCGCGCCACTTGTTTTCTTCGCTCTCGCCTCACTCCAGCAGCTTCTCTTCTCTCTCTCTCTCTCTCTCTCTCTCTCTGTCTGTCTATCTCTCTCCTCGGCCAATCTGGCGGGAATTTGCATGAAACCCTTTTGCAACCCCAACGCCTGTATAGTTACGAGACAGTTCCCCGAGCGGAGAGCAGCAGGAGCAGCAGGAGCATCAGCATCAGCAGCAAGCAGCAGCAGTAACGACAGCGAGAGTGTAGAGGAGAGCCAGAGCCAGAGCACAGCTCCGGCGAAGGAGCACCAGATGAAATATTCATTTAATTATGACTGATTAAAATATAGATAGCATGTTACGTGCTGCATTACTCGCTCTCCCTCTCTCTCTCTATCACTGTAGACGCGTCCCCTTTCTCTAGCAGAGGTCGGAGCTTCTCCCTCGGACTCTGATGTGCAGAGCTCGAGATGGTCCCTCCTCTCGCTCGCGAGAACAGCGCCGCTCGGGGAGCTAATTGTCTGCAAGAACAGATCGACCGAGGCTAGAGTACGTCTCTGTCTCTGTCTCTGTCTCTGTCTCTGTTGCTGCAGCTTGCCGGCAACGCGACCACGACGTCGGCGAGAAACTTATTACCATAAATGGACGCGAGACCTCTCCCCTCTACCCTTGCCGGGCCGCTCTCGATCTCATTATGCTGACTGGCTAATCGATGGACGGCTGTCGCGTATACATGTCGTGTTGCTGCTGTTGGAGAGCGAGGAAGTCTTGAGTTGGTCATGGTCGCGAGATACGGAGCCGAGATCAGATGGCTTCGTTGATTATCGCGTGGATTCGGTTGATGGATTAACGATTCGCACTTGGACAGCCTGTTGTTTAGCTGCGGCGTTGCGTTTACGATGGAAAATTCGTGTTGCGCTCGGTTGACTATACGGTTTTATAATGAGCTTTCAGTCTATTGTGGTGGAAATTGTTGCGGGTTTAGCGTTTTTCGCTAAGCAAATGCACGACGAACAGAGTTTCAAAAGTTTAATAGAAAAACTTGTCGCACTTTTCATACTAGATACTCGTTTGTGTCACGAAACAATGGACGAAATTAAGTTATATTTCGCTTTCTCATTGTCAGAAAATTAAATATGCATATTAAATGCATATTAAACTTACTGCATTATATTTCTAAAAAGTAACTATCAATATATAGTATAATAGATATACAATTATTACAAAAAATATTCAATCCTATCACTATAAATAAAGGTATTACGATACAGGCATAATCAATTCCATAAAAATTAAAATAATCAGGCGTCATATCTACATAGGGGAAATCTGTCTTGGTATAACATCGACACGATCCAAAGATCTCTTTGTTAACTATAGTTATACGCGCATACGTCTAGCAATAGTATCACTCTGGAAAAGCGCATGCAATATAGAGATGAGCATAAATCACGACCGAGTATCGAGAAGGGATTTTCAGGCGAATCGATTCGACGCGACGCGACCCGCGCCCTATTAAATATGCTAATTGACGTTTTTCAATTTTCCCGCTGCGTGAATCACTTTGAATTGATTGTTCTTTAAAAGTTTCATGGCAGATGATGCTACCGCGGTATTTAAGCTCTCTGTTCTTTTGTCTCGTTGAATGGCCAAACTTTTGTCTCTGCTATGCATAATTTTAGAAGATTTAGTGGCCTGTATATCTTTCTGAAATTAGTGCCCCAAACACCCTCGACAAGTAATAACGCGCTCTGCTTAAAAAGTATTAAAAGTCTCAAATGCATATTTTAATAGGTCCTACTCATGAATATATAATTTTATTTTAGTTATCTTGGCATGAAAACGATTCTTAAATTATAAATCCCTGAAAACAGAGAGTTTTGGTAAAGCAATTGGCAGCTCATTTTATTGATCATCTGATTAATAAAGTATTGTTTGAAAGAAACTGCATTCACTACGAAAATATTAATTATCCTTGAATCTGCGATAATGAATAACGTATGAAAAAGCTTTTTCGGTGAACAGTGTGCAATGTTAAATCGCATGAATTGTAATGCACCAGCAACCTGTTTGACAATAATCTAATCAATCCCATTAGCATTAAAACCTCGAAAACCACCCATCTCTCTTTAAACCACTTTAAATCGCTTCAGCAGCACAAGAAAAAATCAATGAAACTCGCTTTGCCTTGCGACCAAAGTGGAAGCATCTAAAAAAAGCTCTGCCAGCGGCTCGAGCCTACTGCGACGAGCGCTGTGCGTCGAAAGATTTTTCTCCCTTAAAGCACGAAAATCCAAACATCGCGTTCATTACTCGCTCACGAGTGACCCCAATCCCGAAGAAAGAAGAAGGCGCCCGCGACGCGCGTCGCGCTCCTAAAATACATTCTTTGATTTATAATAACCCTCCAGCGACTCCTGCCCGCGTGTGTGCGTATACGCGCACGGCGCGCGACCGTGCGTCCGATTCCGTAACTGCGAAGCCTATTCGTGCGGTGCAGGAGCTCCTTTGAGAAGTCGGAAGGCGCCCATAGTGACATTTATCTTTTGACGCGCGTGTGCAGTGACTCGCGTGTATGGTGCGCGCGCGCGACCTCGAGGGATCCCTCATCACGCGCTTTTTGCCGCGGCCTATCGTTGTAAAGTGGATTGCCGGCGTCGCCGCCGCTGTTGCTAGGCTACAGCTACGGTGTGGACGTCATTAATTAGGAGTAGGCCCGGCCCTGGGCTTCGGTCCGCGCACCACCCTGTCGGATGCATTAGTCGTATTATTGGGGAGGGGTTGTACGTGTATAGGTGGCGGCAGAGGGTCGCTCACTGCCACGAACAAACCTCGGGAGCTTGTACGTGTGCGCGTGTAAATGTATATGAATGCATCGTCGGGGTGGGGAATTGAGTATGGCAGCGTCAGGGAGAGGCTATGCGAGCACAAAGAGGAACCTTCGTCGCGTGTGTCAGTTTCTTAGCGCGGGCCGCGCATTGTTCGGCTGTCGAACACTTGTTGACTTGCGAGGCGAATCGCGCAAAAGTCGCATTCTTATGAGTGAGCTGTTGCTGATGGATCGAATTTGGGCTTCGAGTGACTCTGAGATCTTTCTTGATTGTCGAGGAGCGGAGCGATGAACGTTGCTCGATATCGTTTATTCATAAGTCAAATGATAAGATGAAAGGTAGTATATAAGGTGTATAAGATGGTTTATGTTTCATTTTACTGATTTACGAGTATAATTTTTGTAATAAACAACATTGTTTATCTATTTTATGACTTTGAATATAATGTAACTATCCAGTTACGTAAATAAATAATGAAGTATAAAGTTCCAACAATCGTTCTATTTTTCAATGTTTGTTTAAAATAAAAGAAAAACGTTTTGTTAGAAATTAAATCAGATTTTGTTATGACAAATAACATTTTACACCCTAAGATGCATGGAATATATTTTTATTCGTGATTTTACAGTAATAAAAGATATTTCAACGCAAAACTTATTAATGAATTATTTAATTAGTTATCTAACTCATCAGACAAGAAATGGAGCATCTTAATTATATTATAAAAAAGACCGACATATGTTTTGCTTCAAACTTTCTAAATGACATATCTATACCCACGACTTTCTACACATTTCATAACATTTATCTTCGAGCAGTAACAAAAAAAACGAAAAGCTTCGAAGTTTACCGAACATGGTTCCAAAAAAAGCAAGCAAAAAACAACTAGATATATGTGTGTAAGGGAAACACATTGAGTGCTCGATGTCATATCCTCTGCTCATGTACTCACTATGGGGTGCGCGTGAGACGACTCGGATCCAAAAAAAAGTCGGCGAAGAGAGCCCCGAACCCCCAAACTCTTCATCGAAAGTGACGGCGGTTGACGGATTTGGCGTTGATGCGCTTTGACAGTCCTCTGTCCCCCTCACTCCCTCGCGTCTGCCTAATAAGTGGATAATAACAATGTGAGACGCATACATACACACGCTTACCGCGCACGACGCCATTAATTTTCACTCAAGCTCTACTCGACAATTACATAAATATATCCCCGAGGAGCTGCTTGCTTGCTTGCCTGCGCGCGTCTCTCTCTTTCTCGCCCCTTCGCCGAAAAACCTCGCGACGGCACTCCCTAATTAACTATTCTTCATTAATATCACTTAACTTTTTACGTAGCTCCCACGGGCGTATATTCATTTTTCACCTAAAGAAACAACAACAACAAGAACGTTACATGCTATGCTCCTCGACTCTTCGTTGATCTTTTTTCCGCACTTTTCTTCTTGAACGAAGATCGCGGTGCGGCAACTTCGCTGTTAAGTCATCGGAGAGGAAGAGGTCCGAGGAGTGGAGGATGTCGAGTATGGTCGTTATGCGGTATTGATCATGTAACCGCCTCTCGGCCAGCGGCTCCTCGCCAGTGGCCCCCGATGAAACGACAGAGACGCCGCGATCCATCGTGGTTTGGGTTTAATCTTCTAGAGCATGGAAGGCCTGATGGGCCAATTTCTGATGACCGTTGCGAGAGTACTCGCTCTGCTGATTTTCGTATTTGGGGTTGGAATTAGGAGCGAAGGCATATATAGGTTATTATTTCTGGTTCTCATGCGTTATGACTTTGATCGGGATGCTTCTTTGAATTGATATCAAATGCAAACGGATCGTACTTATTTACGTGCGGGAAATTCTTTGAAGAAAGTATTTTCTTTTTTCTGTAGGTTTTAACGATTTTTGCCCAGTATTTTTAGCTAAACACGCATATAATCTTACATAATACTTCTTTCGTAAGTGCTTAAACTTTCATTCGTAATCACACATGACTATTAGTTACGTATATATAAAGTATGGAACTACATATGCATATAAGAACATATCCTAATAAGTATTTATTATAACATACGAAGTTTCATAATTATAGCTGAGAGAAGAAAGCTTGAAATTTGTCACCATACAAGTTTATGTATCATCACATCTAATGTTAAATGCTAGCTCAGAAAGCGATATTATCATGTTTATTTTTTATATATTATTGTACATAAGCATGTAAAAGCCATTTTAGTCTGGAATTGAAACTCTTTCTACAAAAAGATATTTTTTAAAAGTTTAAACCCTAACGTACGTTGTAAAATAGAGATTTTGACAAAAATAGGAAACTAGTGCATCGATTTTATTCAGAAAGTACTTTAGCCCTATAAGATAGAACGCAATTTTCGCACGATGTCTTTTAAATCCGTGTTATTTTCGAAGGCTCGTGCAAGACATCGACGAGTACGAGGCATCGCTGAAATCTAAAAATACCGCCGCCTCAAAGAGATAGCTCGTGTAATGTTCGCGTCCTTCTCTTTTTCCGCCTTTTTACAGCCCTCTCTCTTATCTTTTTTTTATTTCCATCCTCTCGTTCCGCGTCCCTTCGCAGCCTCTCATTCCCGCCGAAGCCGCGTCTTTACTCCTCTTGTCACACCGCAGCCCCGTACATTTCTGTCACCTAGCAACGAATTATCGATCACCGCCATGGGTGAGCTCTTAATAATCTTTGCAATCCGTTAAAATTCAAAGCCAAGTGGGGGCTGAAACTTGGAAGGAATTCGAGGGTCGCAATTAAGTGCAAAATAAGCAACTGCTAATGAACTATGCAACATATACTTTTCCTACCTATATACACTGATATGTCACCTATTTTAACTATTTTAATTTTTTCGTCTGATTTTTCCACAATTATTACTTTCTCAAAGAGAAAAAATGTTGTTTTGTCACATAAAGTACCCTTATTTTATACTATAACGTTTCTGATATTGTAACACGTAAACAATTCATTGGCCCTACGACCTTATATTGAACGACCTTAACTAATTATATCTCGTATTTAATTTTGTAAAGAGCAATAATATAAAATATCAAAACGCATGGTTACCGAAAAAATTAATTTTTCTATTTTTACTGTTACTCTTTACAAAATTAAATACGAGAAATAATTGGTTAAAATAGCCCTTCTTTATGCGATTTCCGAGTTAGTGTTTTCTTCAAACGGAAACTGAGTTATTGTCTGGTTCAATCGAACGCCGAATTAGCCTTTTCTGCCACTGAACCGTCGAAATGATATAGTTCAACTATTAGACGTGTGTGTTTAACAGAGTTTAGTATTATCCATCGCTATTTTCATATTTAAATATTTATCATATTCATAAATTCTGAGATTATCAATGAATTTAAATTAAAAAAATGTTTTAACTAGCAAAAGTAAGAAATAAATTAAAAGAAATACCAAAGCAGCGCATAGAATATACAAGAATCTCGCGCCATTATAAAAGTATTATGTTTAATACTAAATCTGCATATATTGTATAAAATACACATACATATTTAACGAATGCAATAGAGGTCCGTAAAGAAACATCATTACGGCTAAAGCAGAAACCGATAGCGTGGAAAAAGTCCTCATAAGACATTTATCCCAAAATCCCCGACACGAGCGTGCAGGGCTAAAGAGTGTCGGTGACGAAACAGCGAAGGTTAACCAGTGGAACCAGCCGGAAAGAGCTGGCAGCAGCAAAAAACGAGAAGGGCAAGCATAGAAGCTGACGGGGGCGGAGGCGAGGGGTGAAAAAAGTCGAGAACCCAAAGTTTGGTGAGCGAAAGAGAAAGAGAGAGACGGTTGCTTTAAAAATAACCCTTCCGCATAATGGTGGTGAATTAGCGGCACCCTCCCTCACCCCCGTCTCTCTCGCTTTTTTATCCGTTCAATCTCTCGTCTCCGCGCGAGCTCGTCTCTCTCCCCTTTCCCGCCCTGCGCGCAACTCGTTTTGCCCTTCGGAAAAATCAACCACCTCCCCCCCTCACCCACCACCGTTTGCTCTCTTATACACTAGCAGTCCACCCCCGAAATTTTTATCCACGCCACCTTTAAATTACTCGGGATTAGCTTGGGCTGCGTTTTACGAGCGACCGAACGACGGAAGTTTTTTAATAGCGAGAGAGCGAGCGATGCGCATACACGAACGCGCGCTCGCGCGACGACGATTACGCGACGCGATCAGGCGCGGCCGCGGGAGAAGCTTGGCTTTGGCGACGGCTGCCGCGGGATTAAATACCTTTTTTGCATTTTCACCGTGCGCGGTAGGGGGCTTTGAAATTTATTGTCGCACGAACGCACAGAAGGTATACGTATACATATACGTATACGCGTGTACGTATAACCATAGCATGCGCGCTTGCTCGTTTGCTTGTGCCGTTTTCCCTGCGGCGTACTTATAAGTGCGGGTATATGCTGATATCTTCTGTTTCTCTATTCATTTTTTGCAATTGGCATCAAATTTTAATTTATATTTTACTTTGGACCGTTCATCATTTTCTTTAATAGAGAAATAAAAGAATCTTAATATGCCTCTAATAGAATATTGTAGAGAATTTATTTTCAAGGGATACATTAATATACATAATGATTGTAGTGAAGTATTGCCTGTCAGAGAAAATCTTAAAATTTGAAATAATTTTTAACATGTCTGCACGCGGAAATAAATTCATTAAATCTTAAAAGACATACATCGAATAAAAATTGCCATTTTTTAAAAATTAATATGTCTAGTTTTCTTTCACAATATAGCTTTAAGAGAAATGTTAGATATAACAAATTATAAGAAAATTACGTCTTCTGTTTGAAAACATACATATATTTAACATGTTTAACGTATAAATTGACAAAAAAAATTTGCGTTTTTAGTAAATTTTTTAAAATTAATATTTATTATTTCAGTCTCTAAAATAACATTAAATTAATTCATAGATACTCGTATATAAATTAGAGAGGTATTACATCTATTTTATGAAAAAGTTCACATTTTTAATATGTTTGACGTACAATGAGACACAATTTTTCTTTCTGGTTTTTACAAATACTTCTAAAATTTATATTTTATGTTTGTTTTACAAAAATAATGTGAAAATAATTGTACTATACATCAATTAAACGGAAATTACGAGAACTTTATAAAAACTTACATATTTCTAACACATTTAGCGTCTAGAATAAAATAAATGTTTTTCGATTTTTACTAATTTCCTAAAGTTAACATTTTTAATTTAAAATATAATTTTTATTATCCAATCAGCTCCAAAATTTAATCAGTTCTTAGTTGAGACATACCTTACATGTCTGCAAAATTTCAGCTCATAACATGCCTCCCTTGAAGAGTTATCGTTACACAAATTATTTGTCACACACATATGTAGATACATAGATATATACATACATACAGACATACATTTTTGAAACACATGTTTTTCTGCTTCTGGAATCTTGAAAATATAAAAGTTCCTCAAAATATCTGATAAAAAAATTTTCATCGTCACAAAGCTTTCTCTTTGAGAAAGCAGAACACCAGTACGTATGAATAAAGGAACAACAAAAAGCTTAGTTTAATGCATCACAACAATATAATAAAACATGCGTTTACATTTTTAAATAAAACTATATGTATTATATATAATATACATAATGGTTAATACATATGTTGGATTATGAAATATGTTAAATAGAAAGTTGACACACCCCTATTCGAACAGTCTCGAAAATGCCGTATTTTAGCGAGCATCAATATTAGAATAGTAATTTCATGAACACAGGTGTTCGAACCGCTACTCTGCCTCTTTCACATTATTTGTCGGTCGTCAAGGGAAATCTGTGGATTAGAATCGTTTCGTGCATACTTTCGATACCCGCTCACAATATATCTGCATAAAGCCCGTTTTCTGTTTGAAGTGTTCTTTACGCGTGATGAATAACCCCATTTTAGCATCTGTTCGATTTTGTTCTCTCTCTCTCTCTCTCGCGCGCGCGGGCGTTTTTTTATTTTCTCCCGCGTCTTACGATTTACGATTATCGCCTCGCGCGCGAGCTCCAATGTTGACCTTGTTGAATGAGAGTAACGGGTCGCGCGCGGTAATTCCGGGCAAATGGGATGAAGCTGTGTATACGCAGATTTTGTGAATCGATATTTATTGTTCGGCGTCTTTTATATCGCTTAATGTATGTGTTTGCCGTCGAGTCAATGTTTAGTCAGAGCTGAAATGAATTAAGGCGTCCGAGCGCACGTATATATACGGCTGGTTTTAGTTGCACAAGAAAATTTATGTTAAGTGTGCAATGGATTCTGGTTATTCAAATTTCATTGTTAATGTAGAAACCAGAATGTATGGGCAACAAATGTACTCATGATGTAAATCAAGCGAAAAGTAATAGAATTGATCGATTTGACCTTAGCAATATTAGTTTTACGCTTATATTTTGTATTAAATTCAATAAATATTTGCAAATGAGATTATAATTAAAAAAAATTGTTTTTCCATTTCTTATTTGACAAAAGTATACTTAACCCTGGAACTCGAACGTAAAATAACCTGCACGAATTCAAATAGCAGTAACTTTATTAAAACTCAACGGATTCGAGCAACTATAAAAAGATATTCATGTCAGAGACTCTTCATAAATGTATGTGTAATGAAAAAGAGTTTTAAAGAAATATTCCTTTTCTAAAATTTAAAAAAATGACTATATGGGGTCACACAGACCTCTGTTCGTATTATAGGGTTAAGTAAGAAATACTGCTGATTATCTACTTATACACGTAATTATTGTACACAATTTAGCATTGGTCAAATTATATATAGATATATTTGACCAATGCTAAATTGTGCACAATATTTACGTGTATAATTCTTATGTGTAAGAAACGCACTATGCCTAAAAGAGTAAAGTAGCGATTTTCATCTTTACGGAATGAGTAAATACCAATATATCTACTTTTTTACATATATCTACGCATACAACCTCCTTAAATAAATTTAATGATTTCTTTGCTTAAGATGCTACTTAAATTCATCTTTATTATGGATCAAAGCATTCATAGTTGATTTAATTTTATTTATGTAAAAAAGTAGAAATTTTGGTATTTACTCATTCCGTAAAGATGAAATTCGCTACTTTACTCTTTTAAAAGTTACAATTACATTTTCTACTTTCATAAAGTAGAGAATCAGCAGTTTATTCTTTGCAATTGAGTAAACTGCTCAGTTTAATCTTTTTTGCGTCAATTTTTAATCTTTTAGGTTTAGAGTGTACCTAAATATCAATTTATGGATTTATGGTTACCCAAAAGGGATAAAATCCTTTCTTATCTAAACCATACACATATCTATTTTATTATATTATAAAATTTCACGTCTCCAAGTCAAATAATAGATATCATTTACTTGTGAGTTCCACGCACTAGTACAATATAAAAATCAATTTTTAAGAAAAAGTAGTTTAAGTAAAATTTTCAATAATAATAATATATTTAATAATAAATATGCATACATCGTAAGTTAAAGAAAAATTTAATATAAAATAGTAATAAATGAGGCGTTGGATGCAAAAAACAACTTAGCTCGGATTAAGTTGCTTTTGCAGCTAAACAACACCATTCAAATATTAAGCAAAATTATAAAAGTATAAAAGAAACTTTTGATTTTGAATAACGGCATTGTTTTCTTTCCATATTTTTTCGCTTTTAGAAAACAATGGTTCAGAAAAATGTTATGTAAAAGTCTTCATTTTACATTTTATAAACGCCATCAAAATATATCATTACAAATAAAATCCGAAGTGAATGTCTAAATGTAAGGAAACATTATTGACCACGAAACCCACAATAAAATATCATCACTGCTCAACTACAATCCTAATACAAACATTACACGCACGCGGCTGTTAAGATAAATGACAAAAGTCGCATTTAGTTCTGTCGTCATCCCCGCATTAGATCATGCTCCCACGCGCGTAATGAAAAAAAGAGGAGAAAAATCGACGTTAAAGATAAAGATCCCCTTCCGCACATGCAGTACTTGGACTCGGTCATTCGGCGCGAAGGACGTGGTCCCTTGACGCTCGTCAAGAGTCGAGCTGTTCAGGGCCGTGATTCATCCCGAGGACGACGAGCGTCGAGCCTGTGCATGCACACTCGTCCTTACGCCGCGCCGCGCCGCAGCCGTTTCTGTCCATCAGGAAATAAAGCCAGCCGGAGGAGACGCAGTCGTCGCTGCAATTACCGAAGCAAACGACCTAGAAATGACTCTGGACGCGAAATATCGCGAAGCGCGCGTGTATATGTCGGTACACGATGGTGCGCTTGATAATACGGGGCTGACGTCATCGGAAACACGCGTGACGCTATATAGAAGACCGCGCGTTCGATTTTCTCATTATGTCTTTATCCCGCGTGAGTGCTACATGTAGAGCATTTATTTTCTCGCAAGCATTGCAACAAATGAGTTTGTTGAATATCTTTTTAGGGTATAATCTTATTTACAAGGAGACATACTACTTTTTTGGTTTTAAAAGAATGATTTTTTTATTCTCTAAATCATTAGCTATTTACGCGTAGAATATGTTTTCAAACCCTATAGTAAAGTTTACAGCTACGCGTATATTCAAGTAGAGTAGAGTGTAAAAGTTTTTATGGGGCAGGGGGCATACTACTTAAGGAGAATATATTCTCAATGTTACAGATGGATTCTTAACGAATCGATCCAAAATTTTAATATGTTATTCTACGCATTGCCTATCGCATGATCTAGGATTGTAACGATTGACCATTATTTTTCCATCTTTTAAAATCAATTAAATGAAGAAAAAAGAGCTGTTTTCGGTATCTTTGACTTTCGAAGGCCGCCATTTTGAAAATTATTGCCCAAAATCATTTTACCTACTTCATGCAATATCTATGAGGATGGAGGGTGCCAACTTTGGACCTGCAGATGGCACAAGCGGGATAAGACTCCAACCAATTAGAGCGTAGGGATCGCCGCTTCTCATTGGCTGGAGTCGTATTTCACCGTGCTGCCATCTTGCAAATGTTTGCTAGATCGCCATGCTCAAAAATAAGAATCTTTTTGTTTTATTTGTTTTAATTAATCTGCTCGATTCGGATCACGTCTGCCATCAAGACATCTATTTGCTGTGAGCATGACATGACGCGCCATCTGGCTTGGCATGGGATTAACATGCCATTAATGTTGGACAATTCAGCACACATCATATGGGAAATTTTTTACAAACTGAGATAACAACGGAAATAAAGATTGTCTTCCAATTATTGTCTACAGTATGAATCTGTATAGGTGTAGCATTAATTTGATGTATAAAGAGACGCAAGAAAATCGTTTTAAATTGACTAAATTACTTTCTTCTCAATGACTTTCGAGGTTAGGTCATCTGTATCGACCATATATATAGTAATACATTTACGGGTAAACATTTTTGCCACTTTTCGTTCCCATGGGCGCTGAGATCACTTCATTTATCCCCTCCAAGCAGACGCTGACAGCGAATATTAGAAGGCGACATTTTGACGTGCAAATACTAGTTTATAAAGAAGAACATTTTTCTTTTAATTTTCTCTTGTATTTTAAGGGTATTAAAATATATTAGAGAAGCTTTGAAACCTTTTTGCTTTGAAACCAATTATATGCATATCATATACATAATTTACAAGGCATATTTAATAATTTGTTGTCTAATGTTAAAGTACTTACTACACGTTAAGAAAATATAATTTATTTTGAAAATTACACTGACTACACAACCACCTTTACCTTCAGCTCGTTAAGCGCTTAGTTACGCGAAAACGGAAATTGGCGCAAACTCGAGACAAGGGTGACTTTTGACTCGGTGCCATTCAAAATTCTGCCATGGAGAAATTCCTCTTTTGTGCAAGGAGAGATTTCTCTTCTGCAATTCGTCCACTTTGGCTCTAGGATCCTTGTACATTTATCCCTCTTGGATCCTTGTACATTTATCCCTCTTGGCTGTCTTTGAGCGAGAAGCGCGCGCGAGAAAACGTTCCTTATTATTTGGCACCTTATCAAATCACTTTCGCTTCTTTCTGCTAATACGTAGTAACATGGGATTACAGCGATTTTATTTTTTATTTTTGTAGCGTAATGCAAAGATTCAATGCTAATGAAATAAATAAATATACTTTGAGGATTTAAATTATTGAATAATGAAGTATAAAATAGATTTATTAAAATTAAAGTATATTTATAATTTTATTTCTTTTCTGAATATTTTTCATAATTTTATAAATTTTATTCTTTTACGCTGAACAAATTTTGTTTATTTGACTTCAAAGTATAATTATAATAAAATCTTTTATAGAGGAAATATATTTGAACAATTACAATTATTTTTAAGCAAGCTGAATATTAAAAAAAGAATTATATAAGTTACGTACAGGATATGATACACATCATAAAAAACTTTTAAAAAGGTTAAAAGGAACGTTTCTCCGCTATTACCAGATAATACTCTATCATTATCATGTACTATCTTATACACGTAAGATGCCAAATGCAAAAAATCCTTTACTACATATACCTTGCACTTCTACCCCGCAGGGAAAAAATCCCCCGACAACACTTTTCGTTCATAATGCTCAGCGCGTTAAGCTCGGGGCTGCATTTACTAAAATTTAATAGCTGCCGCGCGAGTATCTCTTATAATTTCGTTACACCAAAATAAGCGAGCAGTCAATAAAAATTATCAGCGACACAATCATCGACGAGTCGAGTCACGCACTCCGGCTACCAGTCGCGCGTGCCGCTGCAATTATTAATTAAGTCAGTCTGAAAATGTTTGTATGTGTGTGTGTGTGTGTACGTTTTGGCGCGAGCGCGAAGAAACTTATAACGAGATAAAAATCTTTACGGTCTCGAGCGTAATGGGAAACACCATTTAAAGTATCTCCTTGTCGATTTATATTTGTGGTATTTTCACTCGTCGCTCGCTCGCGCACACAGATAACCCAGACGCGAAATAATTGCTTATATTTTATTATCGGCTCGCACGCAGCGCACATTAATTTTCGGCCTATTTCCGGGCGTTTATACGCGAGGCTCGTTTAAGCCTTTCGCGTATATATCCTAAAATGGCTTAACGCCCTCCGCTGCTGCACACATACCATCTATACACCTATATGGGCGATCGCTCACTTTCCCGCATCTGGCGACCGTGTTCAGTGGTCCTCTCTCTCGCTCTCTCTCTCTCTCTCTCTCTTACTCTCTCTTAACCGGTTTTCTCTCTCGCTCTCGCTCTGACTCTGCCGAATTACTGCTTTGCTGCGGGACTACACAGGTTGCACGATACATAAACTGCAAAGCGACTTGACCAAAGGAGACTGCGCGAGGCAGCCTGCACAGTCGTTGGTATTAGGAGAGAGAAGGTAGCATACGGAGACAGGGAGAGAGAGGACGAAGGACTGGTTTAATTTCGGTAATCCAAGTGTGTTTTGTCCTGACTGGAGGATTTATAGAAAGGAACTGCGCTCGCTCTCTGCAGACCCGGTTAACAAACGGCGCGCAAAAAGAAATACATCCTTTGCCGCAAGTGACCGCATCGATTCTGTATTTTTTTTCACTTTTATTTTACATTCTTCAAGCTTCGAAAGACTTTTAGAGATTTTTTTTATTAAGATTCGCATTACATTATACGTTTTAGTATATTAAAATCGAAATTTATCATGTTATATTTTCATAATAAATTTTTTAATATTAAACAGACATTTAAATAAGAAGTAAATTAAGTAATATTATTGCATTATTTTAAAAATACGTTAAAACAATAATATTAATCGCTGCTAACTACATTAGCAGAAGGCTTACTCAAAGAGAGGTTCTGAATCATCAAATCAGAGGATCTTTTAATTGAATCGATTCGATTACATTATATGAAATTAAGTAAAAGAACGTTGTAAAAGTTAATGCATTCTTCAAATTGGTCTTTTTTCTTAAAATAGCTTCAGAAGAGTCTGCAAACATACATCAAAAAGATATTACGCGCATTTTAAGGATATGTGTCTATATTTTACATATCTTTCATACAAACTAATGAAAAAAATTATTCTTTATACGTTAAAAGAGTTAATTTAGTTACAGTTTTGTAAGACAAAGTTCAAAATGGAATCACGCTCAATTTGAGAACATATGCCTTTTTTTATATATCTTTAATACAATCTAACGGAGAAAATTATTTTTTATTTTAAATATTTTCCAAAACTGATTAATTTATCAAAATTGTAATTTAGCTCTAAAATCTAATTAGTTCTCAGTTCAAACATATCTAATACGTCTGCAAAATGTTCGAAATTTAAGCAAAAAATATTCTCCCCTTCAAAAGTTACGGTGAACACAAAATTTGGTACATTGTATATATTATTATTTATATTTATAAATTAAATATTGCCAAAATAAGACTAAAACTTTATTTTATGACTACATCGAACGTATTATCGAATGAAAATTTAAAAAAAGATAAAAAATACAGGATTTGAACTTTTCAGTATAGACATTCCTTAAGCACTTGTTATATTGCAATAAATTGTTTACAAGCATTCAGCAAAAACATCACGTAAAATCGTACGAATCGACATCTCTAAAGATAAAGCCATCGATTTCCGCAAAAGTCCGTGCACACATCCACACACAGTGCGCAGAAAATATACATCCTCCCTGTTCGAGCCAACAACAATAAGACAAGCTTTGCTCGCGCGCTGCGCAAGCCCCATAGTAAATAATTCCTTATTCGCGCGCTGCGGGCATTGTATACACGTATATAGTCGAAGGACGCGCAGCAGTAATCCCGACGCGTATCCTGTTCTCCCGCAGGATCCCGCGGATAAGGAGCTGCACACGCGCGCGCGGCCACGATAACTCGGCGAGGCGCAGGTGGCCATTTTAACCGCGACCGGCAGTATAACTGCGTCGCTTCGTTTCGGATGCCTTCGTCCCTCCCTCCCTCTAGCGTCTAATTTTTAGGGCTTCAAAGCTGGAAAAGAGGACGACGTCGCGCAATGAATTACACCGTAGCTGCAGCTCGCGTGAATTACGAGAATAAAGGACGCGCGCGGGATTTGTCACGCGAGCGATTTATGGAGCCGGAAAAAATAATCAGGGGTAATTGAGAATAGGGTGAGGTGGGGGGAGGGGGGGGTACGAGAAAATGAAGAAGATTACGTCGGAGGAAGCGTTGGATTTATCGTATCGGAAGAGACAAGCGGAGGATGGATTCACGCGGGGGCATAGACAGGAAGCGAGGCATCCTAATACGGCGCGCTTTGAGCGATTCGCGAGAGTTTTATATGTAGAGGCTTGCTTGTCTGTAATTTTTCGTCCTCTCTTTCTCTCTTCGTTTGTGGCGCGCGAGCGCGCGCCTCTACCTCCTGATGTGTTTCAGTCGTCCCGCGAGGCTCTGCGCCCGCTTTAAGGCTGCTTATTATCCTTAGACAGTAATGATTTATGCAATTTCATTTTTCAATTATATCGCGGAACGAGTTTCATTATATGAATCATTAAATATACGCGAAGCCTTTGTGCTCGCTCGGGGGTATTTAAACTCTTCTTTCTTTCATTCTTTTTTTATGTAGGTTGTGTGTACCGATGTTTGCACGCGCGCTTTACATTCACTTTTTTATGTAAATAAGTTGTTCCGGGGGATCGAGGTACGCACTTAATTTTAAGAAGGTTAATAAAAGAGCTGTAATGCCGGGATATAAATTTGCGGGATGTAGTTTTTAAAGGTACTTGAAATTGCACCGATGTAACTTTTTGTTTGAGAAATTTATAATGCGAATGAATAGTGGCATCAGTGTAACGAGAACTATATTACAATGTTTTTTAATGTAGAATAATATACTCTTTTGTGGCAAAATATTTGTTAAACTTTTGTCATTAACAAAAGTAGTCTGCTCGATTAAATAATTATTTTTATTTTATAATAATAATATTAAGATTACCTTTATTGCCCTGTAACTACCTATTTCTTGACGATATTTGTTTCATAAATGGTGCGATTTCCACCTTAGGTACAATTATTTCTACAAATAATTTAAAACAATCTGTTTTGTATAAAATCAAATATATTCTATTTAAGAGACGATTGCTAACTTTATCCAGCCACAAAGACTGAGCCCTTGCCGAAACGGATTTGATGGCAGACCGCCATATAAAAGGCATCCTTAAAGACGTGGCGATAAATAAAAATGTGGAGCCTACGTCTGACGCGTGATTATAATTAGCAGCGCGCGCTCCAACTGCCTGCGAGGATTCCTCCTGGGAAATCGTGCATATCTTGAAAAATTAGAATGGTCTCGTATTTATACTTTTACAAGCCGACTCTCTCGGAGGGGTGAAAAAAGAATAACGTCGCGGAGGAATAACATCTCTTGATAAACTTGCGGGACTAGCGTCTTCAAGAAATTCAGAGTCGCGTCTGTTTGCTTGCCGAAAAAAAAGAAAAATAACAGAAGATGGTTATTTGTACATGTAAAAACGTGTATATTATTATCGTCTTAAGAAAGTAATACTTGAAATGACATACGACATGGAAGATTACTAATTGTACAAAATTTTAGTTTTTATAATAATGCACAAGTGCTATCACTGTACGAATAAAGCTAGTTATAAATAGCTGAATAATTAATTTATAAAAATAAAACGAAATTCTTTGCAGTGCCGTATGCATAAATAATAAAATATTAATTCTGTGAACTTTAAATTTCAATAATTGTAAAAACCATAACTTAAATATTTCTTTATTAATAAACAAGTCTTTCGTCTATTTACAAAATCAGCTAGCAGAATTAAAAAAATCCCGAAATACCTAGATCAGAGCTCACAGGAAGTTTACAAGTTTAGCCTCTACTCCTTTTCGAGATTAAAATTCTTCCACGGCGAGAAACGTGTAGAAGAACTTTTTTATTATTAAATAAGGGTCTTGCGTGCGCGGCGGCAGCTAGCCGACGGGGGCGAAGAAAGAGGTAATATAGGAAGAGACCGGAAAATAATTCAAGACGTTGTTTATGGAGTTTAAAATTCGCACCACCGCCGCCAGCCCGAGCAAATTATTAAAGAAAGTTCGTTTGTTTTATTATTCCGCTCGACTTCTTACGCCGCTCTGAGCTTAAGGCCAAGAAGCGTTCGAGGATTATTTTAATAACTTTCATAAGTCAACCCCTCGCTACGACGTCACGTTCGCCTTTTTTCTTATTCCCTTTAACCCTTTGAGCGTGCGCGATTCCTTCGTCCTTTTTCGCGTAATCACTGTCATGCTGACCCCTTTTTTCTAGACTTTCGTTTTATGCGCCGGAAGAGTCTGACAGACTTTGCGGAAAGTAAGGGATGAGCGAGCCGTTGATGCTGCTGCGTCGTTGTCTTCCAGGGCGGTCTTATTTTCTTCCTCCGCACTTTTTTGCTCCCTGTCTTTCTTAATGCTGAGAGTTAATATTGAGCTTCCGTAATGCTGAAACATCGTAATCAGGATGAGCATTGCTTGTTCATGAAGTTTTGAGAATTAAACGAATGGGGCTAGGAAATTTCACTTTGCAACTGTGGAATTTCTTTTCATGAAATAAATTTGTGTAATTTAGTTGTAGTTTCGTATTTAGGAATAAGACTACACGACAATATATTTTGCCGGTAGTTAGCAATTAACTACTACATTGATAATTATAAACAAAGTTAAATAGACTGTTGCTATTTTCAAATGAATGAAACCATTAGCTTTTGTATAAATTTGAATGTGTGAACATCTATAACAAAAATGTTTTTCTCAATAATAAATCCTGCAGTAACATAAAATTAACTATGTAAAAAACCAACAAATTCCATGAAATGTATAACAACCTCTATCATGTTTTGCTCTAATCCATTTTTACTTTCCAAGCGCAGAATAAAAACACCGAGAAGGAAATTGCACAGTTGCTTCAGGAAATCACACAAACATTCACAGCAAGTCTAAGAAAAGTATTCCTGGGACGGACTGTGTAAAAATAAGTGTTCCGAAAACAACCGCATTTTTGCCTACTACTATATTTACTTACACCGTGTCTCCACCATCTTTATCTTCAAAAAGAGAAGAAGATCCCATTAAAAAGAAAGAATGAACAAGGAAATAAAAATTAAGAGTGTTTTTATTCTGTGACACAGTAATTGATAAAGTAAACTATTGCATTTACAATAAATAGTAGAATAATATAAGAATAATATAAATGTACAATAATATAAGAATAATATAAATGTACAATAATATAAGAATAATATAAATGTACAATAATATAAGAATAATATAAATGTACAATAATATAAGAATAATATAAATGTACAATAATATAAGAATAATATAAATGTACAATAATATAAGAATAATATAAATGTACAATAATATAAGAAAATTATAAATTTTTGTTATTTTCATATATTGTAAGTTTATTTATTTGAAATTAATTTATAATACACATGTAAATTTAACATGTAATATAGCTTCAAACGCATTGGACGTTCACTTTCGTATTTCTAGTAAGATTTTCTTTGAAAAAATATATTTATAAAAAAAAAGTATTAAAATAGAAACTTTGAATTTTATAGTCCAATTGTTTCACTGATTATAATCAATTATAAGATTATAATCAATCTCAGCGTACTTCATTTAAAATGTAAAATCTGTAGCGGTCGAAGATTAAAATCTACGTTTTCTTCACAAATCTTCTTCCAGCAACTGTTAGGCCTTCTTTATTTTCAAATTGGATATTTTCTTCGATAATGGCTGAACTCGTTGATATTTCAACAATAGATTTCGCGGAATTACGTAATCTTTTATAAAAGAATCGTAGGAGCATTGAACCAAAGGCATCGGGAAATCTACGAGGCCAAAACACCAAAGACCACTGTATAAAACAAACTGACGCCTAGACATCTCATTATACAGTAATTATTTTTCAATTTTCTTCATGCAAGTCATGGCTACGATCATATGAAATTTCATATGAATAAAGAAATCATCCTGTCTTTGTAGTTTGAGCGTAGAATTTTAATTTTGTTAATACTTTTGAAAGTCAATTTTTTCACCGCTCACTTTACACATATCAATCGATGCAATCGCGATAAAGGCAATAAAAAATGTTACGAAACTCCAAAAATTTGATCCAAAAAGGAAAAGTAAAAAGTATCGTAATTTCTCACTGCATTAATCTGGTAAAATTACATTTTGTAGAATGTGTAATGTGATATTTTACAGCATGAAAATCTGCATTAAATAGCGATTTGAGCACTAAAAAATTTAAATATTGTATAAGTTTCCTCTATATAATTGGGTGAAAAACGTAGTTTATCTAATACAATATTTTGATAGATCACATGATACTTTTTTGTCAAAATGTTGGAATTTTTTAGATATTTGGGAGATTAAAGAAGATAATATAGCATTTTGTTACGGTAGCGTCATAGATAGGAACTTGACACGATATAATTCGTGTAAACATAAACTATTTTGAAAAATTCAAATTGATCAATGAATCGGCTTTGGTTAAACACACATTTTTTAATTGCCTATCAGTAAAAATTTTACCCAATTGAAACTTGAATTTTGTCCATTTTCCCTGGTTGTACAGAAGGCAAACTGTAAATTTTTATTCAATAGAGTTAGAAATACTGCAAATAATTCATGAAGATTTTACATTCCTTAGGCTCATGATTCGTAGTTATTTTCTCAGTGTCCGCAATATTCTGACTTATCGTATAAACCGTTAAATTGCATTTTATTCCGGAAAGAAATTACTTTCGAAAACAGTAATCAATAATGTAATGCAAAGACCAACCGTCGCTCGAATACAGCTAATTATTGGAATATTTCCATGAAGAAACTACAAAAGCAAGTAATAGCGAGTAGTTTAAAGCCATTTATAGCACACTAACCTCAAAATGCCAACTTTATTGTCGATTTTGAGGTTGTTGTGCTATAAAATATCGTATGAGACTGTTGTGGGAGGTGTTTTTCTACCTTGCTCGATTTTCTCACTCGCTTCGCTCGTGCGAAAACCCTCGAGCAAGGTAGAAAACCATCTCCCACAACAGTGTCATAATATACTATTTAAAATCCCCAGCTACCTATTTTCCACAAAACCTCGTAGTAATATATTCGCACCCAGCACTTTATACCCAGGGAGAACAGCTAGCTGCTATCGAGGTAGAATTGAGGGTCGAAGCGGAAAAACGTGTCGTAGCGCCCTTAACAGTGCGCGCGCGTGCGTTCCTGCGCAAACAAATTAGTCGGGGCACACATAGAGGGCTGGGGGCTGGTCGGTTGCGTCGCTTTGCTGCGTTAGCCGGCACCTCGTGTACCAGCCTAACTGTCGTATATACGTACATATACCTATAGACAGGCCTTGCGCTCGTACGTGTACGCGAGCATGTGTGCCCTGTATCCAGCGCGCATACGCGTATACGTGTGCGCGAGCACGCGCGCCCGATGGTTCCTCGGTCTCGTGGCCAGGCGACTCGTGTCATCGATCACCCGAGGGCCGGCTTTGGTCGAGCCGCGCGCGCTCCAGCACTGGAAACCACTCTCGACAAGCTTCTGTCTCAACGCCCCGCAGCGACGACCCGCAGCAGCGGTAGCAGCAGCAGCCCTTCTGCGAACGGGATTCAACCCCCTCGCGCGCGCTTCGCGAATATGGAGCAGAGAGCCTGGACAGATAGGACGAGCGAAAACGAGAGAGGAAAGGGTAGAGGAGAGGATTTGGAGAACGGGTTATAGAGGACGCGAGGGCTCGATCTTTCTGGAAACATTTTATCCAAACTCGCAAATGATTAGATTGATCTTGGGAAAATGTGTTTTATAGTAAGATTAACTTTATGTGAATTAAATATGTAGTAGACATTTGAAAAAACTTGAATCTTACCTATTGATCTGTGTGGGTTAAGCACATACGGTGAGGTATAGACTTGTTCTTTAAAAAACTGTAAACAATGCAAAATATTCGGAATACACGAGTAGTGGCGAATCCTCTAACCGGGCTCAAGGATTTTTGAAATGTGAATTATTTAAATGAAATTACACATTTATCGTGTTATTTTTACTCCAAACCAAAACTTAAGCCATTAAAAAAAGCATTTAAATTCCTTAAATGTAGATGAAATTGATAATTTTTAATTGTCTATTTACATTACCACGTAGAGTTTTAGACATATATTCAATTTAGTGTTTTTATTAGTTGCAAAATTAAAGTATATTTACTTAAAGTTATCTGCTGAATTACCAAATTCACTAAAAATTGATTTCATGGGAGTTTCTTTTTCAATCTGTTTCAATAAAGCTAGAATCCTAATCTATCATTTGAGACTAGCAGCAGCGTAAACAATACCCGAACAAATACGTGAAATGGCAATAATTATTAGAGTTACTAAACTCTAAACAAGGTAAATAGTTAGCTTTGAAAACTGTGAATTAATGTTGTATCAATACCCTTGTATGCATATAGACGAGGGTCAACAAGTCTAAAATACATACCTTGGTTACATAAATTTTACATTTAAGAGTTAGTAACACTGTAGAAGCACATGCAGGCATAATCATCATGCGCCGATGTTCACTTTTTGTATGTCTTAAAAACTTTCAAAACATTTCAAAGAATTGTCAAGCAAGATGTCAATTTAGCTCATCGTAAATTTTGTATTAATGGAAGAGTTTTATAATTTAGTTTTACATAATTCTTATTTTCAGATTAAGAAAAGAAGTAAAGTATAGTAACTACGATTTCCTGAACTGTTGATTGAAAGATACATTTTTAATTTTGACTTATCTATCTGTTTGAAAATGACTTTTCTTACAATAATTAAGAACTATAATGATAAATATTAACAGTAAAAATGTACATCCTAATTTGAAGCATTGAAGGTTACTTCATGATTATCAATATATTTGATATCCATTTCAATTCTATATTCATGAATAAATTACAGTATTTTCTCACAAGGGCTGCAAGAGAGAAAAAGCTAACAAAGAAGCACGAAAAAGGGATGGATCGAAAGAGAGAAAAAAAAAAGACGACAGAAAGCGAAAGTGAGTGGAAGAGCGAAAGGGGAAGCAGCAAGAAGGGATATCCGTCAAAGCCCTGGCGTGTGTGCGTCAATGATCGGTTGCACGCGCACCGCGGCTTATATTATACGCCAGCGTAGCCGTATACAAGGTATTACGGGGTCAACGCGGCGTGCGCAACGCGTCTCGACGCCGCGTCCAGACGCCGCGCGCGATGGTTAATGACCGATTTTCGAGCCCCGATTTTTCGGGGGCTAATGCCGACGACCAACAGAGCGGGTTTCGCGAGTGAGCGCGCGCGGATTAGCTTTTAAGGGATGACGAGGCAGTTTTTCGATGCGAACCGGCGCGCAAGGGAATATCACGAGCGTGAGTATGTGGCACGTTAGCGTGGTGCATTGCAAATTAGCGCGGGGCTGCGGGAGAGGAGAGCTCGGACGGGATCATGGGAGCTCAGGCTCGTTGTATACGAAAGTCGGATTTTTTTTGCCGGAGGATAAAAAAGCGTTGGGAAAAGCTTCGTTGTAAATTGTAATTCAGGCTGCGGACTTGTTTGAAAATGTTCCCACACTTGGATTGCGTGGAAAGTAAATGGGTTGTCAATTATTTATTGCTTAATCACTTATGAAAATAATTTTAGTCAACTCTTGTAATTGCATTACCCTCAATAACTTGATTATGAAACTGATATGATTAAAGGTAATTATTAAATTTGTATTTATAATCTTCGAATCTCGACAGGATGGCTTCGTATGCATATTTTTTACAGAATGAAAATTTGTTTGTTAATTTTTATTCTAGAATATTTAGTTATCAAAGATGCCCGAATAAAATTTTTACATTAATTTCAGTTTCATATTAGACACATTTATTAAAAATTTAAACGAGTAAAGTACCAGCGTTCCAAATATTTATAATAACATGATAAAATAAGCATTTACCTCCAAATGAGTCTTAAAAATACATCAGTACTCGAGTAAATTCGTTAACTTAAAATTAGCCTTCTTTAATAACCGCGTCGTACAATGAGCGCGGGCGCGCGCGCTCCCGAAAGCCCGCGCGGCAAGCGAGACAGCTGCGCGTCCAAATACGTTTCGCGAAATTTTTCTTTTGACACCAAGCCTGCACTCATCAGCCGCCGCACGAGTCGAGCATCACCTTCTTTATTCCTCCTCCGAGAGCGTCGGGAATTAGCCCCGCAGATTTCAAAAAGAAACTCGCTCCCCACTCGAACTGCATGCGTCGAAAACGGAGGAAGACGACGGGGGCGCGACAGCGCGGCATCTTAAATATATACACCTATTCCGCGACTTCTCGAATTCTCCGAATTTCATTTCGGTCCGTCGTCGACGAAGGAGTATAGACACTGCGAGTGTACGGGCGACGCCTTGCGACCAATTTTGACGTGACATACTTTTTTCGCGTCAGACGGGCCACAAGCGTATACGCGCACGGCAATCCTTTGCCGGGGATTTTCACTGCGCGCAGCATGCGCCCGGAAGACGCGCGCGCCTAAAGAGAAAGAGAGAGAGCAGAAGTCAAGTCTATGGGCTTCTGGCTTGATGCGGAGAGAAGGATGGAATAAAAGGGAGCGACAGATCGATCTTATGAAAGGGAAGGAGGGAATGGGTGAGTGAGAGGAGAGAATGAATAAATGCTCGCGGCTAAAAGAGACTTCCGAAAGAAGGGGTTAGAGCGTTTCGTGCCCCTCCGGCCTGGAGATAATTATGATATTCAACTATGCTGTATGAATAAAATGCAAGAATAATATTTTGGATAAAATGGCGCGCCAAATGCAAACGTAATTAATTCTTATTTAATAGAGAATACGCGAAATTAAATGTGTCATAATAACGATAACATATAATTTAAGCATAAATCAAGTATGCATTTTTCACTGTATAATTTAATATATCTGAAATGTATTTGCAAGTATCATCAACTGTACGTAAGCCAACATGATTTTGCATGTTAATGTCCTTTAAATTTCCACGTTGTTTATTATAATGAAACTATTCGTTTTTCTACCGTTGTAAATGTTTATAAGATTAAAGTATTCAAAGCAACAAGAGTTACTAATGACTCATAAATTACTATAAACTCTAGAATTCATTAAGCTTTCTAACAAGAGAGAAAATTTCGACTAATGTTTGTTTGGAATACAAAACGCCACAACCTCTTTTTCAATAATATTTAGACACGTATTTTTACGCAACACTGAAAAAGCAACGCTCGCGTCTGTGTGCAGGGGTTTCGCGACGTCTAAAAGAGACCTCCGCCAGGGGAGAGAAAGAGAGAGAGAGAGAGTGGGGGATTTGAGTATTCCACAAATCGTTGGGTGATTTTTGAAGCCTCCGCGACTCGAGGGGTTCTCGCTCGCTCTCCATCTCTCTCTCTCGCTCTTTTCTCTGTCTCCGCGACAGACGCGGTGACAGCACCATCCGACACTGACTAATGATGCCCAAAGTCAACGGTTAATGCCGCGGGGTTCTCGTGGTTCCTCGCCCCTATTTTTTTTTAAGTTCTCTGCTCGCCGTCGCGCACTCATCATTCTTTTTCAATCGCTGCTCCCGAACGAGAGAGAAAGCACGACACGAAAGAGACAGAGAGACAGAGAGAGAGAGAAAGAGTGGAAAAAATGCAACCCCAATGTATCTCGTTGGTAGGCCGAAAGTCGCCTGGCGAAATTTGAAACACCCCCGTGTCGAATGGTTTATTAAATCCGCATGAAAATAAACATCGTTAAGCGAGCGCCGTATTGCGTTGTGTGTGGGATACAGTGGCGATGGGAATTTCGACGGTGCAGCTCCAATTTCGATAATTTGACGGGCAAAAAACCGCGCACTGATTTTAAAAAGGGAAACAGCTTTTTGATGATGAAAAATGAACCTTTTCCAGCCAATTTAGTTTGGCCTGAACCATCATTTTTTACATTATTTACGGTTTTGCAAACATGAGATATTACCGAGGAATACATTTTTTAAATTGCTATCATCAAAAGTACTATTTTCAATAGTTCTTTTTAATAGTAAAAAAGTATTTTAGTATACCTATAAGTTTCAAACTTAAAAATTTATTTAACTTTCATGAAAATCCACGATTATTCTATGACAACATATTATGCAAACACATTCTCCTGGAGTCTAGATTTTGTTTCTTTAAAAAAGCTTAAATTTCTCAATTTCGTTTCCACAAATATATTTAAATCCATGCAGCATTGCAAAATTGACGTCTCTATATATACGTACATTCACGCGAATCGCAAGCTGTATAAAATCCTGCGCTCTCTCGCGAATATGAAGTGTTTCATCGTCCCCGAAAAATTCGCGCTCGTGGGGTGCTCTCGTTCGGCTCTTCATTATACCGCAATGTCGTGAATAATGAGACAATTCTCGCAAGGAGGATCCACGAGAGACGACGACGACGACGACGACGACGACAAAAAAGCAGGAGTAATTTCGACTCGACATTCTGAAAATTTACATGAACAACGACGGGGAAATTGATTCGAAGGTCGCTCGCGATCGGCATTACACGCGCTCGAGGCACGCCGCGAAAGATAAATTATTTTGTGCGATCTTTCCGAACTAATGATTTCTTATTTGCTGAGTCGTTACGGCTGATAAAACCATTAATCACGAATCGCGCTACAAAACGGCATGCGCGCGCGCCGATCGCTCCGACCGTAACGTAATGCGCGCGCAAACGATGAAAATGTGATTTGTTAAGGGTATAAAAGCATCAATCGTCTATCTTCTTTGTTTGGTATCAATACGCACAGTAGGTGTGCATTTATTCTTTATTTTTAAATGTTTATTGTTGAATTGTAAATTCATGTAATTTGGCCATTTATACTGTATACAATGGGTTTTTCTATTCTCTTTTGTCTATTGGTTCTCTTTTGACTTTAGAGCATGAACATAGTAATCCAATCGGAGTTGAAGGTCGTGCAGGATGATTAAAAGAACAAAGTAACCATTAAAATTAACCGTAAACCGAGCTTTTGATGCTCATGGTCGTCCTCGTCGAAATTGGCCCTCGCCTCGATGAATCTGATATTTATATTGCTGATAAACGGGGAATGCATATTAAAATATGCAAATCACTCTCTTATACCTCACCACCCCGAGGATAAAAATTTTAGTAGCCTGAAGTCGATCTCTCTCCCCTTTCTGTTCATTCTTGTGTATTGCTAGTAGGCGCTTTTAAAATGCAGAGAATGCTGAGCCATGGAGATTTCGGGGATTTTCCGACTGGAGGGATGTTCTTCCGATCGATATTCAACCGGTTGCTTATTCTTTAAATGTATGCATTATAATTATATTTAATATAAGGAAGATGTCAACGGATAACCTATGCTAGGATCAGCTAAAACGATGATATGATACCTATAAAACTGATATGAGCATGAAAGATTAATAAAAACATAAGCATTTAAGTAAAAATTTCCTTCTCTACAAAGTAAAAAACATAAAAAAATAAATTGATTGTCTTAAATTATACTACTAAATGTCTGATAAAACCTTGATTCTTTCACTTATTTTATTGAATATGACGCTCGTCTTTTAAAGTTTCCCTTCAATCCTTCGATTATATTCTTTTTTTAATGTTCACGTTTTGAGAAACTCTAAATAATAAAGTCAGTTTTGTACGCCTTCTCACGCCGCGTTCTCTTACTTACTAAGCATCCGTGGGGAGCCTCCTTTCTTTAATACATTAACTCCAATACAGTACATTTTCATACTTTTCAGAGCAAATTACTAAATAATGTCATTAATAAGAAATGAAAATTCATATATAATTATAAAGAAAAACTTTTTGAAAAATATCGTTAGTATCCATCAAATGTACAAAAAGTGTGCGAGTCACTGAAATATATATATAGACACATACATATATATGGGTGGTTCAATGTCAAGTGAGCATGTCCAAAAATAAAAATGTCTAAAACTCTACAAAAATGTTGGTATGTGTACCCAGAGTATGTACAAAATTTTTCAGACCCTAAGATTTTACATGTCAAGGGCAATTAATTTGTAAGTCAAAAACTAGGGACTTTTGAGAAAAATGTGTAGGAACATTTTTTGGTCAAAATAAGGTAAGAAATATAAAAAAAATTTATTAGACCCTATTGTGATATTCTGTGATCTCATGCATTGTGATATATTGTGATATTAAGATTATAGAAAAACGCCACAATTTTGTTCAAAATAAAAAATCTTAAAATTTAGTTTTTTATATTTCCATTAATTCTAGACTAGTTAGAACATGGTCTCAAGCTTAATATAATTTCTGCAGAATTTTTAAATAGTACACTTTTATTGTATTGTGATATATTGTAATATTCAAATTATAGCTGATCACCATCACCTTTCTCAAAACAATAAATCTTAAAATTTAATATTTCATGTCAGCTTTCATTCTAGACCTTGTGCAAAATGATCTGGAGCTAAATATAATTCCTGCAGAGATATTAAATGGTGACTTTTTATTATAGTCACACAATGGAAATACCAAAAAAAAAGTGCGCTATTTAAAAATTCTGCAGAAATTTTATTAAGCTTGAGACCATATTCTAATTAGTCTAGAATTAAAGAAAATATGAAAAACTAAATTTTAAGATATTTTATTTTGAAATAAATTGTGGCGTTTATCAAGAATCTTAATATCACAATATATTACAATGCTCAAGACCACAAAATGTGACAATAGAGTCGAATACATTTTTTTTTATATTTCTTACCTTATTTTCACCAAAAAAATGTTCCTACACTTTTGTCTCAAAAGTCCCTAGTTTTTGAGTTAAATATCAAAATATGTTGGCAAAATCTCAAAATATTAAAAAAACGCATTTTTCAACCTTTATTTGCCCTTGACATAACACCTTAGGATCTGAAATTTGGTTTACATACTTTGGGTACACATACCAACATTTTTGCAGAGTTTCAGACATTTTTATTTTTGGACATGCTCACTTCACATCCAACCACCCATATATATATATATATATATATATATATATATATATATATATATATATATATATATATATATATATATATATATATATATATATATATATATATATATATATATATATATATATATATATATATATATATATATATATATATATATATATATATATATATATATATATATATATATATATATATATATATATATACCCTAAATCCGGTCATTACAATATATATATATATATATATATATATATGTGTGTATATATATTGTAATGACCGGATTTAGGGTTTATTAAATAACAAACACGTTATTTAAAAAAGAGCTCTCAGGTTTTATCAGTTAACTATCAAAACCAATGTAGAGAAACACAACCTCTCTCAATGAACGTCAGCGATAGACTAATCGTTGTTTTGTTTATTATATAAGGGTCTTCGTCAAGAGCGGCAATTTAAATTGTTCAAATAACGCGTTCATTCATCCTTCAGGCTTGACCATAACAATATATTTCGTATATAACTATATAATTTGAGAAGGATAATCGTTATAATTACATGAAATTGCAAACAAGACTTGATAAGATTTCTGAAATTTAAAAAAAATTATTATTTATGTTTTTTTTTATAACAAAAAAAATGTAATTATTTTTTAAATAAACTTTTAAGTACATGAGTGTGGCGTAATATTGATCACCAAAATTATAAAGAAACCCGATGTTTTTGCACACTTATTCTTTCTTGTTTGAAACTGAGATTATACCCTCAATATAGTCAAGATATCCTATATCGTGGACTAGTTAGTAAATACTTTTTATTTTGAGACCCAACTGTGGTAAATATTGACAAGTAATGCACGAAATTAACAAATTGATCGTAAAATTAATTTTTTGTTAGTTTTGACATTTTTCATCAAAAGTAAAGTCAATTTTTCTTGTACAGTAAGTTGATTATAATTTAATTGTAATCATCAACAACACGCAATAAAGAATCTACTTTTTGATTGAAAAGCAGTAGAGGTCCAATTCAAAACTACCCAGAACAACACGTCATTAAAAAATAATTACAAAGAGAACTCGCATTCTCCCCATGCACGTCTCCGCGTGTCCCCCTGCACAGCGCATTGTATCTCGACCTGTTATTTCCGCGAGCATATTCACATAAAACCAAAAGGCCCCTCTAACGCAAACGGCACTCGAACGCGAATTTCTCGAGTCGTCCCAATCGCGTCTCATCTATATACGCTTCCCCTCGCCTTCGACTGTATACGGCAATATATCGGCGAGTATAAGTTCGATTCGACCTGCGAGTTCAGCCGGGCGCTTAAGCGGAACACGGCACCGCTGCACCGCACACACACACACACTCGAGGAGAAATGCAGCAGCAGCAGCAGCAAGCTGCGCTCATGGCTCACTGGAGATATACAGTGCAGCGCCGTGTAATAAACCTCGCCCCGGCGATTGCACACACATCGCACAGCTTACGTGTACACAATAAAGCAGAGAGAGAGAGAGAGAGAGAGAGAGAGAGAGAGAGAGAGAGAGAGAGAGCGACTCGAGATTGCCGCCGAAGCCTCAGACGCGTAGGTGTTGAACGGTACGAAATAATGATGATTGATCCCGGCGAAAGGTTTCACCGTTAAGCAAAGATTGGTTCACGCGTCGCCTCGCGCCTTTACATACGGAGATGATGGCGGTGCTTGGAGTAGTAATGCCGGCGCGAGTATGTTTGCACTTGTTTGTGTGTGTGTGTGTGTGTGTGTATGTGTGTGCTTACATCGAATCGTATCTCAAGTGTCTAATCCCCCTTCCGTATGTGTGTACTGACGCATTGCAATATCCCCCGCTGCAGTGCTGCGCGGGAGAGCTCGCCGGAGAGAGAGAGACCTGGCGATCGCGCGATTTACGCTCGTTCGTTCGAACGGTCCTTTTCGCGTGTGGAGACGCATGTGTTAAACTGCCGCGGGTATGACGTGCGATGCTGTTGAATCGTGGTAAATGAGTGCTTTCGCGGTGATAATGTTATATTATAAGGAATTACGGCTCTTACTTTTATACTTGCATTTTTCACTTTAGAAATTACTAAACTTTTATAACTGAGAATACATTTATACATCATCTAACAATAAAGTCAAATCTTGGATAAAAATTATAAAAAGTCGTAACCGTGACGGACCTATTTTCTAATCAGGGCTTAATTTCTCATACATTGTTTACATAAATTATAATCTCTAAGGTACTGTTATAAAAAAATGTATTTGAAGTAAAAAAATGTTTGAATAAAATTAACTTTTATGAAAACAATAGCTGATCAGGAATTTTCTAACAAGAAGAATGTCGTACCTTTGGGAATCGAATTTTACTAGGGCTTTGGGAAATGTTTTTTGGTACCTAGAAATGAAGTTAATTCAGTGGAAAAATGTACTTCTTCTTGTGATAATAACTATGCACGTATTCGCAGCCCTTACGAATACGAGCATATTTTAGCACTTGCTACGAAGAATAACACATTTGGAAATCTGCCACGAAGACTAGCACATTTCACCGTTCTCCCACGAAGACTAGCTCATTTCGCAATACTACCACAAAGCCTACCACTTTTCGTATAGAATATGTAAATCTAAGTTGTACTGATAAACTCTCGGTGAATCGGATTGATTCTTTTTTTTTGGGTTCGGCTCGGGTACTAGACCATTTTGATACTCAAAATGTTATCGGTTGACCCGGGAAAATCAGGCTCCCAGAATAAATAAAAGTAGCCTGAAAAATTCAGGCGGCAGAATATAGCCAAATGTGCTAGTCTTCGTGGAAAACTTTCAAACGTGCTATTCTTCATGGCATAATCCTGAAAAGTGCTAGTCTTCGTGGGAAAATTGCGAAATGTGCTAATCTTCGTGGGGAAATGACGAAATGTGATAGTCTTCGTAAGGGTCATCGTATTAATACTAGACAAAAGCGTTTCAAAATAGGTGGGTTCGTTGGCGAATGGTTGGTGAAACTACTGGCCAACCTTAGTAAAATTGGCCACCGATTGGCGAATCGTTGGTGAACGTTTCTACCGAGTAGTGCCAATGAATTAGCAGCGGTTTTTATATTGTAAGAAAGAGGTTATCCATTAATTTTTTTTAAATTTTCTATAATTCCACATTTTTCCTTTATGTGGTTAAATCTCACAGTTTTTAACGTCTTCTCTTGTAGATTATATTTTATTCTAATCTTAGTCACTGCTTTTTATTGAATTACTGTATGTTCAAATATATGAGGAGCAATGGTAGTATGTTCATTTGTTGTTTAAAAAATTATAATTTATAAATAAAATTTAGAACAACAATAATAATGAATTTTCCTAATTGTATATCATTTGAATAGATTTTGAATATTTCAAAAATGCTGCCATTAAAATATGCTCTGAAAAGTTAAAAGCCCTATCATATTTTCAACTTTATGAATGAGACGATAAAGTACACAATAAAATGTCAGGTTGACTGAAATAAAAATATCATTATGATTCTAAATCGATTAAAATAACAATTAAATTATATACACCCAGTAAAAGCAGATACCATAGGAAATGTGGGCAGTGATTGACTAGTATGGAAAAGATAATACATGTTATTCAAAGGCACAAGGCACAAAAAGTTTATTTTAGAAGAAAATAAAACCCATACCGAATGCACATATAATTTTCTCGGAGCGCAATCACCGTTGCGCAACTTGTTTATTCGAGACGGATTTTCGACACCTAAATCAGCATATGTTATTAAAATAAGGCATTTTTATTGGCGAAAACCAATTGAGCAATGAAGAAACTGGAAATGCTAAATAAATAGGTTCACAACGGTAACGCGTGTGAACCGCGCCGAGTGCGCTGAATCGCGCGAGTAAAAGGCTCGCGCATAGGGAGACTATCTCATAAGGAGAGAAGATGGATGGACGCATGAATCGGCGGCCCACGTACGACTCGGGCGTGCGCGCGCGCGCGCCTGCTAGTCTCGCGTATGAGCTATCAGAATCTTAAAGTTTTTACGATTGACGATTGCCGATTGCCGGGGTAAAGTGTTATTATTGCAAATTTTCCGTCTATGCGCCGAAGGACAGCGGCTTAAACCCGTCATTTAAATAAATGAAAAATGTCGTGCTATAAACGTGTAATTTACGAGGAAAATCAAGTTATATCTAAAATTGGTCGCATACATTGCGGATTATTTACATAAAGCTTGCTTCATGCATAATTTAACACTTTGTAGAAAGTGCAAGTATATAGATTAGATACTTCGTTGTAATTATAGTACATAATAATATTAATGATACTGTTCTTGTGTTGAGAAAATAAAAAAAATGTAAAAGCCATAGTATTGAATGAAATACAAATTGCTCTTATTTAAATATTTACTTTATAGCTACGCTGTATGAATGTCATTACGGTATAATTAATAAACACATCAGTATATAAATCTCTTCCAAAATACAGAGCTCTAATAATATTTAACGAACGAACTAATGAATCAATTAGAAGAAAAAATCCTGTCCGACTCGCAGACACTTACACGTCTCATTACGCAAGGCATGCATCAGCGAACCAATAAATAAACTATCATTATCATATCATTAATTAAAGTATACAGCCGCGAGCGCGTTATAATTCAGCGGGAAAAAAAGTCCCGGCTGGTAGAGGTATAAGGTATAAGTACACTCGAACTCGCGTCTCGCGCCGAGGGAAAGTGCCGGGTGTGTGTATCCATGCATATGTGTGCAGTGTGTGTGCAGGCGCTGCATCGTGGTATTATTGATTAAATTCGCGCATAGCGGCAGCGGGCCGGACTCATTAAGACAGCGGGCCAATACTGCCGATATCGAGCGCTTTCATCCACAAGAATTGATTTACAGATGCACAAGACTCCCTGTGTCTCGCTCGCTCGCCGCGGCCGGCTACGCAGGCAGGCATGGCCACTGTCCTATCGCGGCGATACCATAATCCTCTGAAAGCTTTGTAGCCATAACGTTTATCGGATCTTGATTTACTTCTCGGGTAATATAAGAGAGACTCGAGCGGTTCCCTCTCCCCCCGCTTGAGCTCGCTGTATGAGGCTCTGTATATGTATATAACGCCGAGTACCAATATCGCAGCCGGTAAAATATCTTTATGACTCGGGGCCGTAATTTCGCCCGCGAATATTGTCCGTCCTTCTCAAATAAATTCAATTTATTTGCCCAATGCTTCATACCTTTTAGCGGGATAAGTAAATGAAGAGAAAGTAGCAAAATCTGCCAGATACATTTTTCTTATAATTTTACTTGGTCTTTGTTTCATTATTATTTACAGGTTAATCATTTATTTCCTCTATATACGAAATTGATAATAAAGAAGTTATTGATTGATATTATCCACGTCTCGTCGAAACGGATACTATTTGCAGGCGTAGTTAATAGCTGATCAAAAAATTAAAATCCTCAAAAACTCTAGTTTTCCGGTTGCAACGAATCGCTTTGTCCACATTATTTGAGCACTTTATGGGGTAGATAAATAAACTTATGCCCATCTGAACTGTTTTTTTCTGAAAAGAGTGTCTTCACTAGAAAATAGTCAAAATTCCTATATTTCATCAAGTTCTGTAACTCGAGAAAAAAGTCGATTTTTCCCTCGGGTGATACTACAGTAAACTCACCTTCGGGAAAAATATTCGACTTTTTGCCCCTGTTAAATAATGTACTATTCTACATTTTATTTCTTCATGATTTCTTTTTTAATTTAAAGATCGTTAAGTCCTCTTGAATGGCTATAATAGATACCATGGCATGTATATTTCTTGATGTACCGCGAGGTTTTGTTTTAAACAAAATCTTTAACATACGATTTTTTAATACGATACTTTAAAAAAAAGCATTGGAGTCTATGACAACAAGTAATGATTCTAGCAGTTATTTTGCACCACTATGCACAATGGAAATTTATACAAGTTTGGAGGAAACGTAAATGGAATGGTTACAGCAAGTGCACAAGTATATAAAGCTCAAAATAACTTCTGGAAAAGAATATCATTAATGAATATTATGCGTAGGTGATAGTTAAAATGGAATATAAATAATTAAAAGTAATTGAAGTATTATTTGCTTACTTTTAGAACATAGAGAATGTTTTAAAAATTTCAGATCGTGACGTACAGATGCTTTAAATGTTTTCTTATATGTATGTTATAGTTTTACCAGCCGACATTTTTAAATGTCGTTGATATTGTCCCGAAAGCGATGAATGGCAAACGATGAGTTCAATGAACCGTAGTCGTTATGGTCATAGAGTCGTTGCTTTTCAAGGGTACATCTACGCAATATGGGGTTCTGACGGACAATCTCCTATGGCATCGGTACGTAAAAGCTCCATAATTCTTTCGTTTTCAAACTTTTCCCGTTTAACTGGTGCTATAATGTGGGTTGCATGCAATTTAATGTTTATAACTCTTACGATGATTTATTGAAAAATTGGATCACAAGGCTCGCGTTTTTAATGCATACATTTAATGTTCGCGTATACTTGTCTATTTTAACATCATGCGTGTCTCTGGCAAAATCAAACAAGAATGTTATTCTCGAGGTGATTGATGCATCGACTCTTGAGCGCCAAAACTTTCTCGACTGAATCGTGCAAATGAACCGTTAAAGCGCGAAATATAATTTTTCGTGATTTACTCCGCGGAGTTCGCGAGCGACGATAAAAATAATCCGAGACAAATGAATCAAAGTAACGCTCTCTGCTGCTGCTGTATACCGAGCGACTAAATCTCAGACAGCTTAATTAAAGGGGCACACGCACTTTTCACCCGTTTTTTGCAGCTTCTTCCATTCTCTTCCAGATGCACTCAGGAAAAAGCGAAAATGCGACTCATCGTGAATTTTTTTCCCGGTAGAATGGCTGCAAAATAAATCCAAGAGCGCGACCGCGTAAACGCAAACAAAACGTCCCACGCGGAATTTATCGTCGAGCTTAAGTGTCTGGTTCGACACGTTTTTTTTCACTACCGTGTACTCGCTATATAAGTTTTAACTTTGTATAATTTTTACTGGAATTTCTACTATTAGTTATTAAATCTTCTTCACTTATAATGCTCAAATATAGTATTTTAGAATAGTCGCATATGTTCAATAAATCTTTAAAATAAATAGTTCAACGGAAATTGCTAAACATATTTTTATAAAGATAATTATTGATGTGGTATTATTAATAAATAAAACGGTTTTGTAACAAAGTATTCAATTAAATTAAGAAAATGAAAACAGTGTAAATGTTACTTCATGTATTTGAGTATATTATTTTATCTTTTACTTCGTTACGTTGCATTTGGTCAAAATTAATGGGACAAACTATTAAATCCATGTCTGATTGCAAACACGTCAAAATATTAAACGCGGAATAAAAGTAAAATTCGCTTTATTAGCGCATAACTTTAAGCGAAATTATGCCAAGCGTCATCTGGGAGTCGAAAAATAATCTTTTTCTTGAACGACTCGCATGTGCGTGTCGTCTAACTTTACGATCGACCGCGCTTTCATCGCGTTTTATCGCGATATTCATGGCTTTGCATACTACGCCGAAAATCTTTTTCCCCGGGTGCGGTTGTGCTCTATCTCTTTTTCTCGTTTCTCGTAAAGTGAGATATTTGCGAATTAGGTGCGCCTTGAGTGTTTGCCCATTTTAACATCGGTTGCCGCATTTTTAAGGGTGATTAAATGACAAACGCGAATGCTGTTAGGGAAAACGAGCGATTAAGTACTTTTTGTTTATACATTCCGTGGTTTGGTTACCATTATTAAAGTGTTTTATTTGACAACTGCTTGCTGAAACATTAATGTGCGTAAATTTATTGTTTACTAAAGAATTTTAAAAAAGAAAAACTTAACCAGAAAAGATACATTTAAAATAAGCACAGAAGATATTTCGTTAAAGTATATATTGCTAATACAATATTCTATTTAAAAATAATTTTGGAAATTAAAATCACGAATAGAAAACAATTCATTATTTTTCTTGTAGTATTATTTATTACTTATAAGTATAGTATAAATAAAATATTTCTAAAGAAGGCATTAAATATGTAGCATTATAATTTTTTTAATTTGATAGAAATAGAACGATAAGGTGATAATTAGCTGTAAAAGTTGAGGCCTGGACAAGCATGTTTTAACACAATATTTTAAATTGGCGCGTCCCCCCGGTTAATAAATCATTGCTGCCTATTCGCGGACGCGCGCTTATTTTAAAATCGCTTTCTGCATTAGCATGCACGTGCCCCGCAATTCGTCACGCAAGTCCCGGATTAATTTTACTGTTTTCCCTCTGCCACGCTCTCGCCTTTATCGAACTACATGCAAAAAATAAACTATTGGAAAACATCGCATAAGCTCATGTAACATATTACCTTGTATGAAAGTTTTTTTTCATCAGAATAATTATTAAACAATAATTTAAAATAAAAACAAGATATTAAATTATAAACATTATTTAAAATTTTTTATAACATTAATACACGTATATTCACACATGTCTTTCCAGATCAGACTTTTACTACTGATTTAATATGTTTTGCATAAATCTATTTATTTTATGATTTTCTTTTACTTGTTACGAACTTTGAATACTTGGTACGTAGCTTTTAACATGTTGTATGGCTTGAAAAGTATTTTATGCATTTCATTGGGGGTTCTTTCTTTATTATGTATAACAGTCACTCAATTTTGAACGACCATAGAATTTTGGATCTGTAGTTAATCGCTCTATACAATATATACACATTATATACTAACTGCACTATTTAACAACTCCCCCGCAACTTTAATGTATAATGCAAGGCCGTAAGTTTATCCTTTTCGAACCCTTCAAAATAACAAAGGCCCATAGTGAGCTACGCATTAGAAACAAGGGGTGAGCTGGCCACCTACGCACGCGAGCCACATCCCCCGTTCCATAAACTTCAGTGTAAAAAACCTCCGTAAAAGCGACCTCCTTTGTCCTTACTATAACACACAATCGCCCATCACCACGGCACAATAACAAGTTAAATCCAAGCCGAATTCTCGGTGCGTGCCACTTTCGAATTCGTCCTTTTTTTACGAGATGCCAGCCAAGGGCTCCCCGTTCTCGTCGTCATTCGCTTATATACTCGCGGGACGCCAAAAAATAGAGAAAGAGAAAAAGAGAGGGAGAGAGATACGCAAAGAGCAAAGGAGTCAACTCCCAATTGATCACGTAGTAGGACCCAGGAGAGGCCTGCATCCCTCTCGCCGCACGTGAACCCGCGACGTTCAAGTTCACGTAGGCGCGCGCACACACATGTGAAGAGCCGAGTATGCGGCCTGTGTATAATTACTTCGTGGAATCGGTCGCTCTTCGTTATTCCCGATATATCTCCGCGCGCGTGCACGCTGCTGCTGCCGAGGGCACGCGACGCGAGCGCACAAGACTAATTGCCGCGCGCGACGCGAGGCCTAAGTGCGTTTTCAGCCCCGAGAATTTCAATGCCGAGGTAAATCCGTATATACGCGCAGCACGGCGCGCGCAAGCCTTTCTTACACAGCTCGCGCTCGATCGCGGCTTTTGTATTATGCCTACACGCGAGAGCCTCTCTTCGTGTGCATTAACCCCATTCATCGCTCGTTGATAGTCTTCGCTCTCGATACATTGTGCTGTGTGTGTGTGTGTGTGTATGTGTGCAGCTCTCACCTGTGACGAATTCGCGTTTTGAATTATCACCGCCAGGTGGGTGGGGGAGACTGTTCTTTCTTTTTTGTTCTTCGTAAGCGGTGTAAGAGGGACGGGGCAACGGTACGGCGTGTGCGTGTGTAAATTAGCCGCTCTTCTGCAGTACGTTTGCATTAACGAGGTAAGGGCGTTCTCAACCGGACGATTACGTAATCGGTTTGCGGCATGAGCGTACACGTGCCCGATGCGCACAAAGGTCGTTGTTGGGAATTGCTTGTATGTGAGGATCATCGGCTCTTTGTGTTAACTAGGTGGAAATGTAGAGTTCAATTATGACTGAGATGTATTGAACTAATCCAAAAGTACGTGCTCGGTCATTTCTAAATTGGACTGTTTTGTTATTGATGTGCAAAGTGGTGGGTATTACGAACTCTTTGAAAGAAAAGAGGTCAATCTAGGAAATTTTATGTAATGGCTTATCCATTATTACAAATCAAAGAGTTTTAGTAGGTTATAAAATTATAAAATATTGCGTATTTGTGTGACATTATTAAAATGCTAAAAAACAAAGTAAAATAAAAATATATTGAAATCTTAATATGCAATATATGCGCATCGATTTTTCAAAGAATCGTTTCTTATATTGCGTAAATTTGATGTACCTGCATATGTTTTCAGATGAAGATAGGAAAATTTTACTTGCCCGAAATATTGCTGTAAACAGTAGAAATGTACGTTTAATTAATAAAATGCAAATGAAAATATTATGATGTGTGATTTCCTGTTATTTTACACCTTAAAAATAGTTTATATCTCATATAATTTATTTTAAAGTTTTTTATTGTAGTGACATTATGTTTTAATAAGAATTTTTAGAACATTTAATATTGAAACAATGGTATAATATATACCTTGTAATGGTATTTTCACAATAAAATGATAGGAAGCCTAAAAAATGACTGATTAATGTGAAATGGAATATATACAAAAAAACCTGAGACCCGCATCGTCGCTTAATTGAAAATGATTGAAAAGATAAACAAGGCACTATTTTACAATTAATAACATAAAGCACAAATCATCCACCTTGTATGCTTTTTGCAAAGCACAATTAAGCCGTAAGAACGTCACGTTATGAATCGGTTTATGGTAAAACAATGCGCGCAAGCCCCCCGCCCGTAAAAACAATCATTACGGGTGCACAAATCACGTCAGAGCGCAATTTTACGGCCAATCATCAGTTAGCCGTAAAATAATCGTCGCGCTGCACGCGGCCATGCACCGAAGCCGCGTGGACGGCGATAAAATCGGCTTCGTTAAGGCGAAATCATTCCAGCGCGCGAACGTTTTTATTAAAGACCCTTTCGACGTGCTCGTATATACACACACACACACATACATCTCTCGATCCCAGCGCGTGCAATTCCGCTATACGTACGTGCGATGCTTCCGCGCTCCGCGCTCGCAAGAACGAACGATTCAATTAGATTGTAAATTCGCGCGCGATCGGCTGCTCCGCGTTTATACGCGTGTACATATATCGTATACCTACACACGAGCCGGCCCATCGGGACGTGTGTAACGGTATACGAGCTGATACACTAACTGGAACACCTTGCTACGTTGCGCCTAACATTTGTTTCGCGGATGTGCGCGCCGGGTACATACGTCGTGTGCAAGGGATATCGCTGCTGATTCTTGTGCCGAGTGCGCGCGCCTCTCACTCGTATACCTACGCGCGCGTATTTATCTACCTATCGCTGCTTCAGCCTATGGGCACTCGCTGTGTATGGATTATAAGTGTACGTGTATACACGCGCTTCATTGTCTACTTTCGCAAATAAATACCTGGAGGTTTATAATTTTATATGAAACAAGCCGACGGAATATTTCGTGTGTTTGCTTGGAAATCGATAGAATATTTGTAATATTTAGCGCTGCGGCTGGATTGAGAAATCGTGTTATTTCATTGTATAAACGATTGGGATTCCAAAGTAAATAAAACTTTACATTTTTAACTCTTATCTTAATTGTACATCCATTGCGCATATTTTTTGTCTTTCAATTTTTATTAAAATAGTCTAGGAGACTTTGAATATACTTGTATGTAATACAAGAAAATAGAAAGCATATTATCAATTTATTAAATACAACATCATCAGATATTACTGTTCTAATGCTGGGGCAATACTGAAATGATAACAATGGGCCGAAGTTTGCAAGCCAGTACTGGGCCAATGCAGGAATTACAAGAACTGCCGATATTCGCAATTTTAGTGCAAAATATAACAGAAAATATATCACTTACGGTAGAGATTTACCGGTTCACTAAAATTACTATGCATAGATCTTAATCGCATGATTCCGCTAAACAGTAGCATTTGTTTTATATAATTGGGAAATATATTTTAAAATAACATTTTACAAAAATTAGAAGTTAAAAAGTAGGTTATGACAAATCCGCGATACTTTTGTTTTTCAATCTGACGTGCTGAATTTTTAAGTCTGGCTGAGTATTGGCATTACACTAAAACTAGACATTTATAATAAAAGATTCATTACTGGCCCGTTGTTATCATTCCAGTAAAAAAAAGTGCCGGACCGATGCTGGCGTCGAATTAATTGTTTAGCAGTAAAGAGTCAGCACTGGCCCGTTTGTCAGTAATGGCAATTTCTTACATGGGGAGTTCTTTTTTGTCTCTTCTGTTGAATGATCTCATTTGGCGACGACGCGTGGCTTCTAAGACATATTAGAAGAAGACTAAATTTGTATGCAACACAAAGTTGATTAATCGTGAATTTTGAAAATCGTGAGGTTCGGAGAAACGCGCACGTGCGGCAACTTTATATATGACAACTGAATTTTTTGGCTCATGAGGGAGGAAAAGACTAGGACTTTTTCCTCTGCTTATAAATGCGTATTCGCGTAAAAAAGTAATCAATAACGTTCTAGGATATCTACAAATACTAATCTAAATTCAATTTTTAAAATAAAACAATAGTTGTTATTATAATAAGTATTTATTTCTCCGACATTCGTGGATCACCTATCATCTTGTTTTCAATGGCTAAGGCTGTGTTAAGTTGCTAATAAATACAATAGCATTTTTTTCAAAGTCCACAAACTGATAAAATTCTTCCGCTTCGAAATTTATTTTTCGAAGTTGCGGATTAGCATCAAACGAGATGTTTATTAAAAAGATAAAAAGAAAGTTTATCCATTAAATATACTCATAAAATAATACAAAATTTTTAAATTTACAAGAACCATTTTCGACTACCCGATTGAGAATTATATTATAACAAACCTTGTAATAATTGCAAAAAACTAAATAAATGGGCCCTTATGCTCCAGAATTTTCTTAACCAATTAGAAACCAATTAAAGTTGAGTCCATAATACAATCTATAGATTCTTTATAATGAGACTAGAGTCTGATAATTATTTGCACGCTGGGCGCGCAAAGCGAGGGTATAAGCAAATTATAGGTGGCAATATTCTCGTATAAAACGTATTAGACTTAAATTTTATACTAATCGCTACCTCCCTCTCAATCGAAGATTATATTCAAACAAGTATACCGCGTACATATATTTACAATAATTCTACCATACATATCGACTAATGATTCTCAAGCATTACTGCAACAGGTGTTTTCTTCATAGAACCATAAGAAGCAGAGGAAACACTGTAAAGAAACCGAGCAACGCCGCGAAGCCGAGCAAAAAGCAAAAACGAGTCCGGTCGCACTTCGGAATCGGCAAAAACGAGCGAGTCGCGAAGAAACGAACAACGCCGGAAAAAAGAAGCAACGCGGGGGATGAAAAGGAAACAAGAGAGAAGAAAAAGCTGGCACCTGCGCGCCGAGGAACAAAACAGGGTATCCTCGCACCCGTACAAGGACAGCCCGCACGGTATAAACACGGTAAATCGTCCAAATACGGCGACGGCGACGGAGCCGCGTGCAGCAAAAGTGTCAAAATGGCGTGCAGCGTGCACCAGCAGTGCAAGCCACGTTCGCCGCACGTCCAGCTCGTCAAGAGACTGACGAGAGGCCCTTCGCGTACGCTCGCATCGCGGAAACAGATCGCGAGCCGGCATCAGAAGGAGAAAACGAAGAAGAAGAAGAAGAAGAAGAAGAAGAAGAAGAAGAAGAAGAAGCAGCAGCGCAGAAGCAACAGAATACGATGATACTCCAGGCATTATACACAGACGCGGAGAGAGAAAAGTACATTACGAGGAAAGAGGAGACAGTCGTCCCGGGCGCGAGCAAGCGAGCGCGGCTTTGCATTCGGAATAGGTATATATACGGGGACATAACTCCTGGGAGCTGCACCACCGCGCGAGAGCTCCCCGCGCGCTGCAGCCTATTTTGTATAACCAGTTTCCGCGCGCGGCCGGAGATTTACGATCCCGTGCGCCCAGGTCCCGTCCGCACGAGTGCGGACCGTATGTGTATGCGTGTGTGTGTGTGTGTCGTTCGTTGCTGCGGTAGCGATCTTCTTGGTTACTGCTGCTGTTGCTGCTGCTGCTGCTGCTGCTGCTGCTGCTACTTTGATGGCTCTTATGGGGCTATGAGGACGCGGTGCGAAGGCGTATATGCGGGAGAAACAGTGACGCAGACGCCGATCGCGCGTAAAGGGCATGCAAGTGCAGTAGGACTTTTTCGACGAAAGAGGTGATGATGCGCTGGACAGCGTTTGTGCAGCGGAGTGGCTTGTGCTCAATGAATGATGCACGTGAAGGTCAAGGTATTATGGAAAATTCTTCAAGACTTTGTTCGTATTTATTCTTATTCCGTTTTTAATTAATCAGAAAAGAATCAATAATATGATGATAATCTTTTTGTAATTGCAAAAATATAAAGCTCTATCTATATCTATATCTATATTTATCTAAATGTGCAATAATGAACAAAATATTACTAACATCTCATCTGAAGTATAAAATTAACTATTTATCAGAAGAGTTCAATTATGCATCATTTTCTCTATCAGGGAAGATATAATACGGCGCATCGTCCTCCGCATAAAAATAAATAACGAAGGGTGTGTAAAAACCGCGTATTTTTCCCTCTAGGGAATGTAAAATCTTCATCATTTATTAGTATTTTTTATTTATTTCACTATAATTTTACAGATTTCTTTCTATACAATCAGGGAAAATTAAAAAACATTTAAGGATTAAATTACGCATCGAAATTTTTTACAATTTTAACAATTTTAGTGCTTGATTTGCAATTTAATCTAGATCTTCGTAGTGTAAAAATAGTAGTTAAAAAGATGATTCAACTAATCCAAATATTTTTCCGTAATCTGCATGACATATAGTTTGCGAAATGTAATATTACTAGATAAAATAATGAAAAATTACGATAAACTTGCTTTCTCAAAAAGGGGCAAAGTCGGGCACATTTTACACATCCTTCTTTAAATTTAATACTTACTTTAATTTGCACATAAAATATCCCTGGTAGAAAATTAATCTAGAACTATGTAGATCTATCTAGTTTGCCAAGGAAATAATCGAGGACCTCGATAAAACTAGATAATTTTCTACCAGGGATGATTCAAAGAATAAAAAAAAAAATTTTTATTATTTTTTTTGGAGATCCAATAGATTTTTTTGAAAAAGGTTTTATAATATTTTTAAAAAAATTTATTGGATCTCCGAAAAAAAAAGTTTTAACTAAACAGTGCTCTGATCATTTTGTAATACATGTCAAAAAAAGTCGAATTGAGGTTTTACAATGATAAAATTTAAAATATTATTGTGTTTTGTTAGCATAAAAATTTTCAGAATGATGCTTTTAAACATAAAAAGTTTTCTAGACTCGTAAAGAGAAGTCTTTTTTTGGGTTTAACCCAGGCCTGCCCCATTAAACTAACATTATAAAAGAAGTCTACTTACAAAATTAGGAAATTCGTATAATGAATTATTCTACCTTTCATATTAAATTCAAATTCGCCGTTGCTTGGCGCTAAATATGGGATACCCGTACAACATAAAAAGATAAGCAATCCCGTACGGAAAAAACTTTCAAGTTGAGTGTCATTTCGTACTCTCAACTGAATTTTTATATTGTACAAGTCTAATAATTCACCAAATTTTAGTTGAGGGTACGAAATAACACACAACTTGAAAGTTTTTTCCATACGGGATAAATATACCTTCACCAATGCATATATACCTGTACAAAAAATATTATAATTGTTATAATAAGGTAATGGAGAAGATAGTAATTGCGACCAAATGAAGTTAGGACTGAGTACAGTGCAAGATGGATAAATCGGAACCAATAAAACCTATTTGGACTGATTCCTAATATAGTATAGTAATCAATCCTCCTTGGATAATTGAATAATATTGAATAATTATTTCATATTTGGCTTATTTGATATGTTATACATGTATTATTGAAGAAAAATGTCGTAGTATTTAAATAATTATCATAAAGTCTATGTGCATACGCATTTTGTTAATAAAAAATCATGAAAAATGGAAGGATTGGAGGTTATACGAAATTTTATTCATTCCTATATAAGTTAGTACTGAGTCCTAACCTGCGTACCAATGTTAACCAATTTTAGTCTTCGTTTCCGAATTCCAAATCTAGTGTAGTAATCATTACTAACTTTTTCTCTCCGTGTTATCTTTAAACAAATCTAAAAATGTAACATATTTACGGTCATTAAAATTGGATTAAACAAAAGTGTCCCGGAGTAGGCGACACTTAAGCCTCACTTCTACCTTAAATTGCAATCAATGTAATTCCTTAACCATAATCAAACTTTGGTATATTATTTCCTAGTACTAAAATCTATCTATAGGTGCTTGTAAAATTAAAATTGATCAACAAACAAAGATTTTATACACAAGAATCCTTAAGAGTCCCAAAGTGGTCGACTCTCCCCTAGTACCTGTAGGACGCCTAGTGCATCAATTATTTCATTACAAAATACGTCCAATACCTAAGGCTAATAAAACATTATATGATCACGTTTGAGTAGATTTATCTTTACATACGACAAACCCGTCAAAACAACGAGAGTAACATGTTCATTTATTTATCGATCAAAACAAGCGCCACGACTGTCTTATCAAGGCATCCACAAGCCTCGAATCAACGAACATTTTCCCACAAGCCGAGGCCGCGCACGACGAGCGGCAAAAAAGGCGGAAAACGCGCTCATCTCTATCTCTCTCCCTCGCGGCATCATAAATCATCGACGGCTCGTGTGCCCTATACGCACGCGCAACGGCAACGGCTCTACTGCACGCTACTAAGCTCGCGCTCGTCAGGTTCCGTCGCGCCTACTGCATCGGGCCTAATTGTCATTACAAATGAAATAATTTCCATTAATAAATCACGATCGCAATTCCAGCGCATCATCAGGGCACTCGCTCGATTTTTGCGCGTTCCGCGAGGGTCGATTAATCAGAGGCGTCAAAAACCAGGTGGATGTAGACCGGTGCGGCAGTTAGCTATACCTCCGCCTCTCGCTTGCTGTGTGTATTGCTCGTCTAGCCGCGCGAGAGAAAAACATTAACGCGAACACGGGACTAGACGCGGGTACGTATCAGCCGGGATGGGCGCTATTCCCACGTACCTGCTTATTAAACTTCGGTGTTTAAGATGTTCCCCCTACGTTCATGATTATGATATAAAGTAGTGAGGATTTGATGGAGTGTTTTCTTCTCATTTTAAACAATTAGATCGATCAATTAATCTAGATAATTTTATGAAATTATTGTATTAGAAATTTTGTATAAAGATTTACAATTATTTTTATCGAGAGTGAAAGATTTAGGAAAACTACGTCTAGATGTCAATGAACTAAAAAAGTATGAAATATTATTTTTGTATGAGTAGAATAATGCATGTTCTGTCAGACATAATGAAAATCGTATAAGACATCATTTTATTTACATATTAGCAACGCATTCTCGCTCGTTTCCGCTTTCTCGAAGATATGTTTTAAAGGTTACTTTTTAATTTAAAAATCTACTTTTTACTATGTTTTGTAGAGATCCATTTATCCACACAAATTCACTCATCCACATAACCTACACTCTCATCCACTCATACGCACACGCCCATCCATTCACCCACACACACACACACTTATCCATCTACCTACACACCTAATTATCCACCCACATATACCTGAACACTCATGCATCCACTCCCACATATACTTAACATTTTCAGTGAATTATAAATAATGGTAAAAATCTTGATGATAATGAAGTTTGGAGACCCGAAACCTCGTATTATTTATAGAAAATTTTCATATTTTTAATTTTTATATAGCTACTATATTTTTTACATTAATAGCATAATTTTTTTTATATTACAAATGAAGAATTCCCGCAAAGTTGCGTAATTATTTACTTATATAATCAGAAATTTCTCGAAAAAGGATAGTTATATTTTGACTCGAAACGAATTAACATTTCACTGGTGGATTTAGCGTGAATTAATAATAGGGGTTTTTAATAGAATAAAAAATAAATGAATAATACTAAAAAAGTAAGAAAAGTAAAATGTTGTGCTTCCGCGTACTGTGTTTCACCATTTTCTCTAAAGCATTCTCTGAAGCACTAATACCAGTGGGGATGGAGATCGTTATAACTGACCATGGTGCATCGCTCGGCGGATGCTTCCATAGTCGTTTTACATCAGCAGCAGCAGCAGCAGCAGCAGCAAGTCGCTCCTCTTTTGCTCTCCAGCTCGTTCTAGCCAACCTGTCGCTCTCGTTTTCTCACGCACTCGAGTTCCCGGGATAAACGTATACTTGCGCCCCGCACGTTTATGCAAAACCCCGAGGAGCAGCATCAAGTGCTTCCTCGTGCAGCAGCGCGGCAGCGTTTTGCTCTGAAAATCGAAAATCGCCGTGCGACCGACAATAAAATCCACTGCAGCGGTGCAAAAAAAGAATCCAGCAAGTATACCGCAGACGCATAAAAATACCCTGTATACCTTGAGAATATCGGGGCAACGCAGTGGCACGACGAGGATGCGCGCCGGTGACGATAAATTACGCGCTCGCGGTGCGCCATCGCGGAGACGCGCCGTCGTCGTCGTCGTTTAATGATCCTCAATAAAGCGCAGCATGTAATCAATCTATTAGCCGGGGCCTTTTTACGCGCGACACTCGGTGCGCGCAGACGCGGAAGCGCACATAGAGGAATCAACGACGACGACGACCGCGCAGAAGAAAGATCGAGAGACGGGATAGTCCGGCGATGGCCTTATACGTTTTCTCGGGAAGCGCCGACGACGCCACGCGGCTGATCGCGAGCGAATGGCACATATCGAGTGAGAGAGAGAGAGGACGAGCCGCAGCGATCATTTACAAGATCATTATGACCGCTGCCTCGAGGGGCATTGGGCTCACTTGCGTGCGCGCGCGCGCGCTCTGTTTTCATCGAACGAATCTATCTGTCTGCGGACAGGATACCTGCAGCAGCGGGACTGCGGACTTGAGATATGGAAGCAATGAGACGAGCGAGAAAAAGTGCGAGGATGAGAGAGATGCGCGATGGGCGACGCATGCGAAGAGAAAGTAGTAATAGAGAGATTGCGAGGTGCGTGATCGATCGAACGACGCACCGTGGAACGAATGCCGAGAGAGTGATTGAGTCAGGTGTTTCGAATGATATAATATTTATGATGTCGGAGGGTGAAAAATGAACGGATCTAGTGCAATTAGGAAGAATGGATTCTTGATCGCATGTGGATAACAATTATTTTTGTAAACGAATTTTAAAAATTGTGGTTATCGAGGGTTGCGAAGAGCGAGGGATTGGGGGTCGCTTTAAAGAGAACTTGCTTAAAAAAGGAAACATATGCATAGCTCGTTAGTGTTCATGGATTTAAGGACAAGTGCAAACAGTTATTTATTTAAATGCTAATCAATCAGAATGATCACGTAATTCTGCGATAAAAAGAGAAACATAAAAATAAACATCTTTTCAGTCTATATTTGTATGCTTTTGATAAATTTCAATATTAGATAAACTATCTTATTCTGCAATACCGGCGTAACTATTGTATCAGAAATATTTTATATGAATACTCTTAAACATTTATAATAATTTATTTATTAAGTTATAAATAAGATTCCCAGGAATAAATAATAATAAGGAATTTTTTGGAACTCATGTAAATACTTTTATATCCATATAGCCTTGAATTAGTACTTTTATACATGCGCATCGATGCTAAAAGAAAAGTTTATTTAACATCTTGAAATATGTAGAAATAAAAACCAAAAATATTTCTAGCTTCAAAAGTTCCAAAAATTGCAATTTCATCACCCAATTGAACGCGAATGAACGTATGAGAATGTATCCCTGAAAATACTTGTAAAAACAAAATTCCCGTTCTACAGGTCAAATCACAATCACAGATTCATTTCAGCAAAGAAAAGCCGCAAGTCATCCCTAGGAAGAAAGGCAGGCAATCTCAAGCTCAGTCACCTCGAGCAGGCAATCGTCGTTTCCAAACAAACTGAAAAGAAACACCCCGGGTGCGAGTAACTCTCCCACAAAGGCGATTGCAGATGCCCCCCGGAAACGAGGACGCGCAAACGCGCATCAGCAGATCGGCTCCATCCTCATCCAGCAGCGCGGGCTCCTTCGCGTTCTACTCATCAAGCTCTCGCGCCTCCGAGCGCGCGACTCGCATAACATCAGCCAGATTATATACAGGTGCAGCAAGCAGCGCATAGTCGCGACGGCAACTATCGCGCGCGCGCGCGCGCACGCTATCGGTCATGGAGGCGCGCGTCTCGGCTGATGTATACGCGCGGCCCTTGATATTATACATACACACGCCAAAGGCCTGTGAGCAAGACGGACCGGTAAAACGCGCCAGCGGCGCGCTACCACTTCGGCCCCCCCGAGGGGATATTAATTCGTCCGCGGGACACGACCGGCCACTTTGACATTAACGCCGCTGCTGCCGCCGCCACCGCCGCGACGAGAGCGAGTCCTTAATTGTCCGCCGGCTGCAGCGATGCGGGAGAGAGCCGCGCTCGTATAAACGCGCGACAAGCATCACTCAGTCTGCGCGAAGGGAGTCGAGCTGGTATGCGCCGCTGATGCGTACACGCGTTATGTAGGGTGCGAGGAGAAAAAGTGAAGATGACGCTGATACCGTTAGATGCTTGTTGGGTTTATACGTACGGTCTGCAAGGGGGCAGTGCTGATACTGCCGAACAGTGGTGTGGGTTTTTATGGGGCTATTTGGAGCTCTAATGACGGATTGGAGATACGCTTTGATGTTCCAAGTCAATGTTTGTTTGGTAATAGTTTTTTTTTTGCTGTCGTATAAAGTTTAAGATGCATTAATATAAACCGTTTGTTATAGAAAATGGTCTAATGTATGGCCTGCTTTATACCGAAAGAATATGTTTCATATTAGAGAGAGTAGAATATACGTTGATTCATTGCTTATATTATACTTTTTATTTTTATGGACTTAAGTGCAAGAATACGTCAGATTAAGGCAATTGATTATTTCATTATACAAATACTAAGTTACGTCAAATAAAGTTTGTTTCAATCTACGACATATTAAGTACTTTAGTAAGAAGATAGACTAACTAATTTTCAGCCTCTTGAAAAAAATCGTATACGGCTGAATTTTTTTTACATATAAAAATAAAATTATACGAAAAAAAATTTTCGTATTTAGACAAAAAATATCTAATATTTCTATGTATGTATAATCGTAAAAAACATTACGTCCCTAAATTCGCAAAACCTGAGATCTAAATTATTATTATCTAATTTACTTTTTAGTATGCGAATTCATGATTTTTGTTTAAATCATTCCAAAATAACTCGATTTTCTTTTAAAACGAAAGTATTATTTTCGCCAATTCTTATTATGGAAAAATGTGTGTGGAAATAAATTTTCAGATCTATACAATTTTTTCTTCAAGGGGATGAAAATTAGTTGGAGGTACCTTAACAACATTTGGACCATTCAAAATAGTTAAATAAATCATTTTAAAATTTTAGCATATGATAATTAATTTATCTCACGCGAAATAGTAATTTAAGTAATTTGTTAATTGTCTATAATAATAATTGGCTACAGCTTATACGAAATAAATAAGGAAAAAAGAGGTGTAATTATATGTGGATATTATAAAACGGCCTTTGATATAGTTGATAGGGGGATTCCCCCCTTTTCAAAAAAATAGAAAAGGTGGGAATAAACGGAAAAATGCTAAATATGATAAAGGGTATATACAAGGTAACTAAGAATGTAGTTTTGACAGAAGACGGAGAAACTGAAGTATTTACTACAAATAAAAGAGTTAGATAGAGCTGTCCTGTAAGCCCGAGCTTATTCTGTATATTTTTAGATGTCGTCGATGTAGAATGGGAAAGAAATAACATAGGTAGAACAGTATTAGGAGGAAAAAGGTTCTTCTGCTTGAAATTCGCAGATGACATAGCAGTAACAGCTGCTGATGCAGAGAGATTAAGAAAAATGCTAGTAGAACTAGAAAAGTATAGCGATAAAAATAAAATGACAGTTAATACTAAGAAAATAAATATTATGATATTTAGGAATGGAGGAAAATTACGAAAACGAGAGAGCTGGAAGTATAAGCAAGAAGTAATAGAAAAAGTGCAGGGAAGGTATATCAAAATAGCGATGAGAGTAAATGCGAATACACCAAAATACATTTGGAACATGGAGGCAGGAACAAACAGTATCGAAATAGAAACTAGGAAAAAAGCAGGTAGATATATAAATAATATTCAGGAAATTGGAGAAGAAAGGTGGCCTAAAATCTGTTTAAGGGAGGAAATAAGGTCGATATTAAACTGAAATCCTGCAAAATGGATATAGAATTCACAAGGGCATACGATAGGGTGGGGGGGTGGGGAGACTATTTCATTAATTTGGAAAAATGCAGGAAGGGATTTAATGGAAAATCAGTAAAAAAAAGGAGTAAAAACAAGAGTAAAACAACAAATTCAAGAAAACTGGAGCAAAATTGATAAATCAAAGTTTTGCGAAAATTATAGTATTTAGAAAGTAGATGTAGGAAGAGAAAAATATTGGAATAGTAAAGTTAATAGGGGTCGTAATAAGGAACAATGGGTGAAAATTACGAGTAGATGTGGGAATATATGTAAAGTGGGAAAGAGTGGGTATACGGACCTCAGGTGTAGGTTATGTCGAAAAGAAGATGAAAGAATAGAACATATCGTAGAATGTCAGGAAACTAGAAAATTAATAAAGAGGGAATGGATAGAATGAGTTAATGAGGTTTTAGCTACTGGCAGAGGAGACAAAGAATCGACAAAGAGAAAACTGGTTAAAGTAATAAAAGGGGAACCTAACACAGCTTTATGTGAATATTTAAATAAGTTCTTAAAATAAGCTAAATCGAGAACTGGTGTGTACAAGGATACAAATTTAGTAGCGTAGCAATTAAGTTGGAAATGCGAAATACTGTATTGTTTAAGTTAAACATATATATGATATGGATATATGTATGTATATTTATATTAATTGTAAAAAAGATAGAATTTAAAACTCTGTAAATAGGCTTAAGGGTATGATGAACCAAAAAAGAGAAAAGTACAAATTAGTTTTTATCATATTATACTGCGAACAGGAGAAGTTATTAAGTTTGTAAGTTTTTATGTAAAAGGCTGGGAAAGCCATACATTGGAAAATAAATAATAATATACATAATAATTGGCTACAGTAATAAATTATTAACGCTAATAATTAAATCATCAAATCAATCAAGTTATTTATTATACGAGTGATGAACAATGACATAAATTTTAAAATGGTCATAAATATTTGAGAAATGTTCAAAATCGACGCAGTCCATTACGGTTCTGAACATCACATTAATATTTTGATAAATTGAACTTCATCAAAACGTCAAAAGTTTTATAACTTATATTTTTAACATCTGACTTATAACGTGAACGAGATTCATCTTTAATCCTGATCAGTTTCTACACATATCCAATTCTTATAAAAAAAATAAACAATAAAATAAAAAACAAGACAACTAGTAAAACCGAGAGAACTGAGAAACACATGTCTCCCAAACCGCGCGCCATCAACTCTCGGAGCCCGAATCCGCCCGAATCCCTGAATAACCCATCCTCCAAGACGGCGGTCGAAATCTCACCTCCGCGCCCAAACCTGCGCGAATGGGCGATGCTAATCTTAACTATTATACGAGTTCGCTCTGTCCACCGCTGACCCTCCGCGTTCCCCTATAATACGCACGCGGCCCTTTTCGGAAGCGCACGAACGGCCGCGGTAGCGCGTTAACGTCAAAGTTGTAAGCGCGAAAGCCATCCTCTCTCTCTCTCTCTCTCATTCGCGTCGCACGAGAGAGTCCGGCCGCTCGGGGAGCGGCTGCCGCGAGAGTCGTCCTTTGAATTTTAATGGGACGCCGCCGTCGCCGCCGCCGCTGCCGTCGCGTCGCGTCGTGGCTACCGTGCGGCGCAGCTTCGCAGCCACCAAGCCTCGTCGATCTCTCTTTCTCTCTCTCTCTCTCTCTCTCTCTCTCTCTCTCTCTCTCTCTCTCTCTCTCTCTCTCTCTTTCTCTCACGCTCTCTCTCTCTCTCCCCGCGCGCGAGCTCGCAATGGTCCTTTTGACGTTGACTCCGTGGGCTTTTTTGTATCCTCTCCTCTATTACGCGCGCTCGCACTCGCCTTCTGGGAATAAGGAATTTCGAGAGGAGATAGACTAGTGAATGCAGGAATTTTCCTTTATGCCGGTTAGCTTGGACTGAAAGTGGATGTATAAGTTAAACCTTAAAATCTAGAAAATATTAAAGTAATGTATAATAAGTAGTTTTTAAATTTGTATGATCAAGAATAACAAGTCGCTTTGATCTTTAAAAAATTGTCCATTACGTTTACTACTTCCCTTGAACTTCGTTGGTATTGCTCTTCACTAGTAAAATTCACTTGTCGTACAGTATCTTAAGTAATTTACATCGGATTAACTCAAAATTAGGCATTTGTCTTGAAGAAATACATATATATGTATGCTTACCTGCAGTATCACTTTTAAAATTAATTATTGACAATTTCGACAGTTTTTAATCAATATATTAATCTAAAAATATAACAGGATCATTATTTATTTATAATTATGATAGTGCACGTAACATGTAAGTATCTACATTTAGAATACAGATGGAATATAACGACTATCTTATGAAAATCAGATGAAATTTTCAAACTACTATAAAGACTTTTCTTTAACTTATCTATTTATTTTCAAACGGGCAAAGCCTTATATTAAATGGTACCATTTTAACACGAACATCTTACTTATATGTATAGAAAATATCACAATAAATCCAGTTATTGTACTTTGTATAATAGTAATGTTATAGCTGCTTATAGGGGACACTTGCCTAATACCGCCCTTTGCCTAGTACCGCCCACCATTTATTTATCTCTTCCACTTCCAGATGGAACCTTTTAGATACTGTAATTTATTGCTTATTATAGTGCTATTACATACTCCGAGATCATTGCTTTAAATTCAAAGCTGCAAAAGTTGTTCGGACAAATAGCCGTTAGGCTAATTTTGTCAGCGTTAAAAGTTAATTTTAACAGCTAAGTACTTATTGTGCAAATAAGGTTGAGTTTATGTAGCAATTTATATATGATATTTAAACATTTATCTGCTAAAACGTCCTCGGTGCCCCGATAATACCTTGCCCTCGCGCAGTACTACATATCTAAATTGGTAAAATGAATTTCTTGCCTAGTACCGCCCGCACAACTTATGCCCAGTACCGCCCATATATTATTATATATTTTTTTCGTAATTTAAGTTTTTTAACCTATTAGAACTTAAATTATATTGTAAGGTACTCGTGAGTTTTTCTTTGTATTTTTTGAGCAGCAAAATATCTAAAATTGAATACAAGATAAAATAAACTGGGAAGAATGCAAAAAAGCCACAAAATAACGAGAGTAAGAATAGTGATTCTTTTATTTCTAATAAATGCTAAAGTACATATTCTTAATAAGAATATTATTTTCTTACCTTTAATACTTTATAAATATTATTCATTGGCCATTTACATCATTAAAACTACGAAAATTAAAAAAAATTAAAGTTACTAATAAGTGGGCGGTACTAGGTAAACCTTTTTATAAATCGTGAAGATGCAATTTTGAAATTAAACTTAGATTTATAATTAATTCAGATTATTAGTTTTGAAAAAAAAAATTTGTTTTTTAAAAAAGTCCATTACAAACAAGTTCCAATATTTATTTTTAAATTTCACCATCAAGATCAAAAATTACAGCCAAAATAGCTGTGGGGCGGTACTAGGCAATGTCACTTAAAACTTTATAATTTTTTGGAATTTAAGTTATATCTATATCTTTATAGCAATTTTTTCTTACTGTTCTAATTCTAATTTTATGAATATGAATATTAAAAATAAATAAATGAACCCGTTGTAATCAAAATTACTACAAACTTTATAGAAATTTGCATAATGACGAAGCATGTTCTACACAATCAGCCCCATATCATGTAGCTATTAACATCGCACTCGGACAAAAAAGAGTCATCTCGAATCCTCCTCTGTTGCGTAAGCGTGCTGTGTTACCATATATGCAACAGGACCTTTCCTCGCGCTCTTATCTCATTTCATAAAACACTCTCCTACCCGCTTACAAAAACTTAATGCATAGCAAGCGAGAGACCCCCATTAAAAAAACGCCTAGCTCCCTCACCCATCAACCAAAAAACAGAGCAGCAAAGCCTGCAGAAAAGAGAGACAGAGAAAAAAGAAGAAGAAGAAGAAGAAGAAGAAGAAGAAGAAGAATCACGAGAGAAAGAGCGAGAGAGAGAGAGAGAGAGAGAGAGAGAAAGCTGCTGCCGCAAGACAGTCAGTCCCCGCGGCGTGGGAATGAGCAGCGGCCGAGCCCCGACGGCGTATATACCGCCGATTATCGCAAATTCGATCGGGGGAATACCCCCTTTGCGCGTTCGTGGCTCGCGCACAGGAAGAGCGAAATGGACCGCGCGCATAAAAGTCTTGCTCTCCGCACCGCGCGTTATGCGTGGTACATGCGCGAAGGCAGGCAAGGCAGACTTCTTTCTCGCGAATGATATGCCGCGCGGTGCAGCAGTCCGTGTATGTGCATAGCGGCGCGGCAGTGTAGAGTCGGACTGTTAATACAGGGGAATTAATTGCTGGCGAACAACTTGGCGTATTTTCTAAGCGCATCGGTTACTAATGACAGTGAATTGCGCGCGCGCGCGCACGCGCACGAGAGAGAGAGAGAGAGAGAGAGAGGCAGGCAGGTTTCTATACCACGGACCATTAGTATGCTAATGGCATTTGTACAAGTTTCAATTAGTTAAGAAAAAGAGGATTTCGACGCCGCTTGTACGCGGCGGTGAAGCGCGCCACTGCAGGTCCATTAATTATTGCTCGGGAGAATGTATATAAAATAAAACAATTTTATCAATGATGTTCGTCGTTTGCCGTTGTTTTGAGTTTTGTTGTGATTGTTTCTTTTTATCTTGAGAGTTTACTGAGCGTCTTGAGATATCTGCGTTGCTGTTTCCGCGTGCGATTATTTTTATCTTCTTTCTGATTTAATTTTCGTCTTTTAGAGAAATTAGTTTTCTGTGAGTAGATAATGTCCGAGTTGTCGAGACCTTTGGCATATACAAGACATTTCTTTATTGGGACTTTAAATTTTCAGCAAGCTATCTGCTGGTTTCAATCTGGCGACCACGGAGAGCTATATGTATATATATATATACTTGTAATGCTGAACAGTTCCCCATGCGATGAATTTTCTGTCCGCGAGTTTAATTTAGACTCCCAATTGTGAAAGAAGAAATGTTTATATCTTATGTGGATATCTTAAAGTTGTATTGACTGTACAGTCTATGTTAAAAGTTACTTATTCACTTATAATCAATAATAGTTGAACGTGCAACAAAACTTTCATTCTTATTGTTTAATCGATGTAAAAGTTATAACTTAATTGAAGAATATGAACCATGTTAAAATTAAATTAAATTTATACTATAAGTTCCCATGTTTATTATGATTACAAATATTGAACAAAAATTTGAGAAAAATATTTTGAAATAAAAAAAATAATGAAACTTTTTTAATATTATGATTTAATTTAACTTCAACCACTCAACCTAAAATTGAAAAAGTTTTTCGTAGGATAAAATATTAACCATTTAAAGCCAAAAGCTAAGTTTTTACTCCAATAGTATAGTCAATGCAACTTTAATTTATTAACAATTAAATACGATATTAAATTCTCCATTTTTCACTTTCATGTACTACAGTTCCGCCAAAATATTTTCACAATTAAACACATCAAAAGCGGCATTCGCTAAAATATTCATCATACGTAACTAATTAGCAAGCAAACTTTCAACTTTTCTCATAACATGAAAGCTGAGTATAACAAATTCCTGTTATTTTATAACAAGCTTTAAAATCAGCTTATAAGTTCAATCTCCATCATGAAAACAATCAGAATTCGCTTCCCTAACCAAAATACTCGATCAAAATATCAATAAAGCCCGATCCAGTTACTCTCGAACACATTTTAATCAAAGCATTCCCGCACTCTCGAGTCGCGGCCGCTTGGCATCCCACTTTCGCGCTGCAATCTCACGCCTGAAAAATCTCCTCTGGCGCGGCCGAGTGACAGCCCGGCCGCTGGCGGAAAACAGTGCGTCAACGAGTTTAACAGCAGCAGCAGCAGCAGCAGCAGCAGCATCCCGACGCGTTATCAAAAGATAAATAGAAAAGCCGAGAGAGGGAGAGAGAGGGAGAGAGAGAGAGAGAGCAAAATTCGATAATAGCAGCGCGCGCCATTGCCAAAAGCGCGTTATAAACGTCAGACCGGCGGCGGCTTTGGCGGCTACCCCGAGCACGCTCGAACGAGGAGCAGTCGAATTTCCGGTCATCCGGCCAAATCTAGTTTGCTCGCGTGATTTTCGGGGCTACTGCTGCTGCTGCGGCCCGCGGGGCTCGATCGCGGCAAAGCTTCATCGCCGCGATATTTTCGCGCTCGACCGCCCGAGAAAAACAATCGCCTCGCTGCGGTGCTGCAGGCAGCCTGTGCGACGCTCGATGCTGTGCGTAATTCTGTGTATATATAGGTGTTGGTTTTGCATCTGTGTTGTTATTGCACGTGCCGCGGCGCGTGAAAGTCTCGACGAGCAGATGCGAGAGCGAGAGCGGCTGTTTCTCTCTCACTCTCTCTCTCTCTCTCTCTCTATGTCGATTACCGCGCTTGCACCTCAAATTGCCTTCGTTAATTCGTTATTTTAGCGGACGATTGGATGCCAGATCGTTGCTCACTGGCGGAGATTTATTTGGGAATTCTTTTTGATTGCGTAAGCTGTTTCATAAAAATTGTGGTGATTATTGAATTTTTTTGATGAATCAAATTTATTTTTTAATGTAATTTTACGAATTATGTTTTTTTAAGAACGAAATACTCCGCGCTTATAGAAAAGAAAACTGATTTTGTTTTAATTCATTATTTATTTTATTTTATTATGATTTTAACTTGAAGAATTACTTTGTGAAATTATGGGAGATCTCTAGATACTTTTTGATGGTCTTCATAAACGACAAACAAAATCTATTTTTCTTCTAATTTATTGGTATAAAAAAAATATGCTAATACGCTTCGATCAATGCATCCATTCCCAGAAATTACAACTGAAATGACCCTGTATAAGGGAGAATGACCCATCTATTTCAAACTTTGTTCTCAAACTTATTATGATAGAACAAAAACCGCTGTCAATTCATTGGCACTTAGCTTCCTCAAACTAAATTAATTGTTCCAATATGAAATTCTTTGTTCTGATAAATTAATTTTCAATTGCTATATCTCTTTCTACATAAGACCTCAAAAAGGGTGTGTATGCCTTATTATCATTGATGAAAGATAATTTTTACTAAAATTACAGAACGATAGGTATTAATCCTTACCACAGCAATTTTTTCTCTGTACGTAATTCATTAATTAAATATTTAAATTAACTGTAATCAGATGTTAGTACGTAGATATACTGAATTCCTAACAATCTAAAATTTTGTGAATGATTTGCCATCATAGATTTCCGAGATATAACCATTTGAACTAAATATGACTTTTTTCGTGTATAACAAGAGAAGGGAAAGAACCTATCTAAAATTTGCGGTTGTAAAAGATAGGCAATTTTATGCTCTGTTTAATGCATTTATACTAAATTGATCATAATATTTTTAACATACCAAAAAACTATAACTCAAAAATTAAAAAATCCAAAAGTTGTTAGAAAAAAAACAAGTCGATGAATCTTTAAGTTGATTTATAATTTTGAATCTTCATTAAAAAGCGAAAAAAACAAGCCCTGTCTCGTAACAAATGACCGTGCCATTCGCGAGATATAAACGATAAAAAAATAATTTATAGAAATATATGACCTTAAATATCTCTGAATATAAAGATCGTTGTGGTTTAGGCAAATAACTTATTCAAGAGATAGTATAGAGCTACCGTTTTGGAAAGTTTTAGATCAAATGCTGCCGATATACTCCAATATTCGCAAATTAATAAAAATTAACTTTTCTTACAAAAAGATTTTTTTCCCTTCAAAAGAAAAAGATAAAGCCTAAAAGATTTTGAAAATTTTACAGAATATTCTTATTCATATTCCTAATCACCTCAATTTTTTTCAAAATTTTCATTCTTATATTTCACACATATAACCGTTTGAAAACAAATGACGATTGCGTGAATAACAACACAAGGGGATAGCTTATTCAAAATTTCGGGTGGGAAAAGATAGGTAATTTTATGCTTTTTCAAATGTATTGTCACTCAATCGATGATATCATTTCTATGGTATCAAGAAACCTAAAAAACTAATACTCAAAAATCGAAATACCGCTAAAAACAAAAAAAGTTTTTAGCCATCTTTTTTAAAGAAAAACAAAAAAAGGGCCCCGGAACAATAATTTCCACCATGTATATTCGGAGTAATATTGATCCACATCCATACACATACACACACATATACACACACACACGCGCGCACATATCCATACAGACATTTTCTAAAAATAGGGTATTTTGATTCCCAGTATCTCAAAATATGTTTCGAACATGTTTTTAGCAAAACTTTCTTTTTTACCATCACAAAGCTTCCTCTATGAGGAAGCAAAAAGTTGTGTATTCTTATATTAATATTCTATAATTTTTATTGTATGGGCCAACCAGCATTGGTTATAACGATAAAATTTATATTATCACTACATCTATTACTAGTTATGAGCGACTCGAAAGTCCATATTCAATATAGAGACTATGTTAATTAAAAATAACGGATTTATAATAAGGGATAGACAACATTTTTATTAAGATTTGAATAGTAATCTGGTTAGAGACCCCCTCCTGAAATAGCCATATTTTAATATTTGTCCTTCGTAATTTTAAAATGTTATAAAATTAAAATACACTAATATAATATGAATAACAAACTCTTTACTAACTCGACAATAAAATATCACGGTAGAGAACGTTTCTGTTCGTAAAATATAAGTTGTCATAAGGTAAAAGTTGTTGATATGAAAAGATACTTGTACATCGAATTGTTTCAGCCTACTGTAAGTACAAAAAATACAAAGTGATAGTGTATAAATGACACTGAACAGGAATGAGAGAAGCGTGTGAAGCGCCTGTGCTGTAACAACGACCTAAACCCGACCTCATGAGAATAGCAACATTCAAGTGCTGAAGTTTTAAAGTGCACTCTATTCAACACAGCTTTCTCATATTATACTGAATAGATACTCGTATTTGCGATTAGCTAATTGTTTTGTTAAACGACAATGGAGTTTTCCTTTTAATGCACAGTCTATGTCTTTATTTTATCCTTGTTTTTCATGTAAATATATCCATTCTAATCCATTACCCATTGTTATACAAATCAACAGTTACTAAGTAATTCGACTTATATAAATTGTCAAGTTTTTGCTTTCGATCAGCAAACTTCAAATCAATCCATTGTGCAACCAAAAAAAGTATTTTCAATAAATATATCAAAATAAAAATGCAATGTAAAATATATTCATAGTTTATTTTTTCCTCGACACAATAGTACCCATTCAATGTAATTACGATCATTTATCCCTAAACCATTGACGTTAAGACGAAGAAAAAAATCCAACAAGAATCAGTATAGAAACAGGCGAACGAAACGAGCTGCGCGCGCAGATAAGAATCTCCGATCCTCTCATTGAATTAGCGTCCGTATAATTTCGAGCGCCGCATGCGGTAGCCCACCTCTCGTTTACGAAATAATAATTGTCCGGGACGGCGCTAATCAACAATTGTTGCCAGCGATATATCGCGCATCACGCCCCGAGCGCGAGGCGCGCGGAATCTTTTCACTTTCACCGCGGCGAGCGCCGGCAAAACAGTGCCGCTGCACACCTATATACTCCGAGACACGTATTATAGACGCAATAAACAAGAGAAACCGGGAGAATGAGAGGTGTGCTCATTGGAGAGTAAGTAGACGAAGATGTGAGAGAGTTTAGTCGATGAAGAGTCGTGCAATGTGTGTGTGTAAAGTAAAGAGCTTTGACTTTTTATGGTTTATTTGCAATAAATTTCAGGTGAAATGCTGCATTATTATTCCTATTTGAATGCAAATTTTGTAGCGTATGAGTATGAAGGTGAGTATAGCTTAGTGATGAGATCATGTATGTAAAATTAAAAGTGAAATATTTTCGCTGTAAACAAACTACAATTGTGTAGAATTGTAATCCAAAAATAAATGCTTTGTTCAATTTCTTTGATTGTTATAAAATTGCATACAAAAATAAGAAAGATATTGTTTCTACCAGATGGCATATTTTGGAAAATCTCTATAGAACTTTGAACTTTTGTGCAACTTGAAATATGTGTAGAATAATATATTATAATAATAATATATTATAAAGAAACTATTAAGAAAAATATTTCTATTAGATGCGTAAAATTTCTTAATATGCTTGTAAAGTTATCAAGTATATAAAATGTAAAATTATTTGTAATTGTCAAAATCGAAAGTGTGACTTCTCATAATTTAAACAGTATTTATGCTATAACTTTTCTAGCATTTAACCAAACACTTTAATATTTAGTCGAAAAAAATGTGCCACCTAAAAAAACAAGTAGCGCCCGATAGAAACATTGTTTTTTTTTGTATTATTAATTTTGGCTAATTTTATTGATAAATATATACATTTTGAAAAAAGAAACAAATCTATATAACTTGGCAAAGTTACAGCTTTAAATTATGACTGATGTGTATGATATCGCGTAATTTGAATTGCGAGTTTTGCAAATTTATAGAGAAAACTTTCTACAATTATCATCCAAAAAAGTATTATTTTTATAAAGTATCTTCAGCGTTTTAAATCAATGAGTTTATGAGAGCATTTCATTATTTCTGAGAGTTACACTAACGGAAAAGACATGTAAGAAAGGTATGCCTCAATTATAAGAAATTCCATTTTTTAACAATAATTTAAAGTTTCAGAAGTTTTTTTCATTAAGGTACCTTTAATATAAATAAAAAAATTATCAATAAATCCTCTTTAATTCAATCCATAAAATAATTTAATTATCTTTAATTAATTCGTAGTTTGTTTTAAAAGATACTTATTCCTTATATGTATACTATGTCTATACAATGTTTGTTATGGACGGAATTTTAAATAGCTCTATTCAAATATAATATAAAACGAAATGTTTTTTACCCTCTTGGGTTTATAATCCGGTGCTTGAGGATTAACATTTTAAATTGACAAGCAGTTTTGAGTAAAGCAGTTCCTTTTATTTGATTGCTATACGAAATTTAATTATCTTAGTCTCCTGAATAGTCACTCATAAATGGCGGATTACGAAATACCAAGAACGAATTTAAAACACTAAAATTGTTATTGTCGGACGGATCTGAGTCATAGTTTTAAAAGCAAATACAAGTTCATCTCGCTGGAGGTCTGGTTTCAAACTTTGCGAGGTCATGCGAGTCGAAAAATCGGCCAAGAAAAGCAACCTTTAAAAAACATTAAAACTCAAACAAAAGCAAACCCGCAGTAAACCTATATCTCACAGATTTGCCGTAGAAATAAGAAAAAGAACGCGCGTATACGGCACACGTAAAGTGCGCAGTCGTTTTACAATTCCAATAAAAGAGTTTAGTTACCGAATGTCCCATTGTAAAACAATCATTGCCGTGCAGTGGAACATATATACACCCAGTGCAGCGTACAAAATAAAGCGAGCAAAATTTTTCTTCAAACGCTCATTAAATAACAGTAAAAGTCCTCCTCCCGAAGAGATATAAAGACAAACCGGCAAAGGTGCTACAGACGGAGAAAGAAAGCGCGCGCGAGAGAGAGAGAGAGAGAGAGAGAGAGAGAGAGAGAGAGACGTGCCTCGCCCATCTCCAACTCCTCTCCCCTCTTTCGCTCGCAATTGTGCAACGCTCCTGCCGATGCCGGGGCGACTCGACCTGGTTCCCATAAGACCCGGGCCCCCCGAGACAACAACACACGCCGCGCACAGTGCACACAGTGCACACAGTGCACGCGGAGAGACAGAGAGAGGAGCATCCGGAGGGATCCCCGCAGCCACGATGGGACTCGCGCGATTTTCGCCTACTATACCTCCTCCCCCACTTATATGCTGCTCCACCACCAGCTTCTCCAAGGCTTATAGCTGAGACAATCGCACATCGGTGTCTCGGTCGCAAGGCGCGATCGTGACCGATCTCGGTCGACTGCCGCGCGCTGCCTCGGGCTCTCGCGACCTATACGTGCGGCGAGTCTACGCTGCACAGAGATCCTTCCATGCTGAATGATAGCTGGCCGCGAAAATTGAGGATTGTGCCCGGGCTTTGAGGGTGTCTGATGTTTATTTATGTACTAATAATCATGATTAGAAAAGTAAATATTAATCTTATAATGTGGTATTATTAGGTGAGCAAAGTGAAGTTGGCGAGTAAAGTAAAACAGCAAAGGAATTGAATTGAAGTCTTTGAAACTGAATTATTGAAAATCTTAGAGCTTTTTATAAAAATAGGATTTTGGGAAAATTGCAAGAGCTTGCAATTTAATACAAATTTTAAGAGACAATCTCTGTGTGAATACTAGATTTCGAAATCATCAAGTGCTCATATTATACCGTTTCATGCTATACATATATTTATCCTATTCCTATCCTATCATAAAAAGATGATTGCCAGCACGATTCTCGTCGATTTGATTGGATCGGTGTTTAAGCTCGAAATTCAAATTTATGTATCTATAACTGCGTTAAATGTGATGTTCAGCTGTGTAATATTGCCGATGATGGATTACAAAAGCTTCTCTTCTTGGTTTTAAGGATAAATGTATCCACTATCTCTCCGAGACTATTTGCATAAATATGATATGTGTATCCAGGTATGTGTGGTTGCCGATGATGATCTCAAAAGGTTTTCTCCGAGGTTTCTTGTATAAATATGATATGCATTATGTCCAGGTATATAGGGTCACCGATAATGTCGTCACAGAGATCTTTTCCGAAGCATTTAGAAGAAACATGACATGTACGATGGGGTCGCCCCCGGTTCGTGGGGTCACCGATGATGGGGTGTAAAGGGCTCTCATCTGTATTTTTAGGGTAAACGTGCTATAGCAGTGTCCACGTGTACCATGCGGAAAGAAGTTTTGTATAGCGGTAGGGAGACCTTGAATTGCAAACGTGCAAAACTTCAATTCAATGCAGGTAACCGATGATGGTGTCTTAAAGATCTTATCCGAGGCTATTTGCATCAATATGATATGTGTGATGTCCAGGTTTGTTCGGTCGCCCATGACGGTATCCCACAGGTCTTCTCCGAGGCTTTTTGCATAATAAATATGATATATGCAAAACATGACATACTGACTTATACCAAAGATTTGCCACTAGTACAAGACTATATAACAGTTCAACATGTTTCATTTACCAATTTTTCATGGAATGGTTGATGCACGCTGGCTCCCAGCACCGGCACCTCCTCCGTCGCGTGACCCGTTCCAGTTCTTTGGCTCGCCTCGTCCTCCTCCAGATCACGCCTGGGCACTGGATGCTTTTCTCCACTTAAACGGTAGGGATTCCGTGTGTATTATGCTGCACTCGGGTGCAGCGGCGCGTAAAAAACAACGCGCGCGATTGCCCCCGAGCCGCGCGCGACCGATCGACTTTGAGAATTCACGCGGGCTCGTATAAGTAAACGGGAAGCGAGTATAGCTCGCTGAACGATAACGCAGGAGTGAGTGCCGCGCTCTATTTGACAGTGCAGTGTCGGACTTCCACGCTCCTGAGGGTAAACGCTTCTGACAATTGAATTTGCGGAGCGGGGAAGCAATTGTTTTGCACGGCGTCCTCTCGCGATGTAGGTTTATGTGTAGGTGGACAACTGTACCGGAGAGAAAAGCGGTTGTTTGTCACGATTTCAAAGAGAATTTAATAAGTACAGTAGAGTCTAAATGATTTAAAAGTGACTATGATATCGAGAATAGAATATAATATGATGGTATATAAATCAATGATTGGGACCAATATATTAACGATATATGTATACGATTCTGTATAGAGAATACGATAAAATCAAATCATGTGAATATTTTATTTTTAGATTTATAATCGGGAGGATGAATGAATAGACAATTTAAAAATGTCTATTAATTTGTAACAGAATACTAAAACGTATAATTATATATTACAACATGATACGATTTTTGCAATAGCTAAAATTAATTTAAGTTACAAAAAATAAGATATAGAAAAATAATTGAGGGTATGGTGCAAATAAATCATTCTGTACGAGCATTGATCGACAGGTAATTATTTTTATCTTGTGGGTCGCAACTTCGAGACTAAAAAGTATATAGCTATTTAAATTATAAACCAATCTGTGATATTGCAGTATTTCATGCACATTGAAACCATAAATCGAAAACGAAATGAGACTATATAGGATATTTTTCTCCAACTTTACTCGCCAGTGTAAGTTGTAAACAAACGTATTAGTGCCCACCTCGCGTCTAATCTCGCAGTTCACACGAATATAAACTCGGATTTTTAAGAACTAAAATTAAAGCATTATGCAATAAAGTACAAGCGCGATATCATCATCGTAAATAGAATTGGGAATTCGATCAACAGCAGCGCCACCTTTTTACTTTCGGTAATTTAAGACGCTCTTGATGCACCGTAGATCGCGGCACGCTCGCGCCCGCTGAACGCGCCCAGTACGAGAAAAACAACTTTCGGCCGCATTATCGTACCATTTATGCAACCCGCGCGGCCCTACTCGCATTTTAAGATGCCCAAATTGCATAAGGCGCGAGGAGAGCGCGTAATTCACCATCGTATATACACAGCGAAATTCGCTCGAACGTGTTATCGAAAATGAACTGGATCCCTCGCGTGGAATGAGAAACGAACTCGTGCTCGCGCGCGAACGCGTGCGTTATTATGCGCGAGGAGCGAGAAGAGGGAAAAAAAGAGGGTTATCGTGCATTAATTCGCGGCGATACGCGCACGCTCCGGCGCAAAATGTGCTCGGGCAATTTCGCGCGTATTGCGTCATTCTCGAATTATGACGAGCAGTCGCTGCGGCGAATCGACTTTAAACTATTATACAAGTCAAGAGCGCGTGAGCGTTGAGAAGTAAATGACGTTATGTGCAACTCGCGCTGTGTATCTCCGTGGACTGACTGCTAAGAGTTAAACTCTTAATTGGACTCGAAACACACTAATCCATCTTCTGCTGATGAGCGACGCATTAGAATTAGCGACGTGATGTGTATATGTAAAGAGGCTTGTCGTGAATTGCCAGTCGTCTGCGCGCCGCGCGTATACGCGGAAATGAAGCAGTTTTTTGCGAATCGAATATAATCTCTTGCCTTCCTCTCCTCGCAGATGTGAAAGTGGGTATAATGAGGCTTTAAGGCTTTAAGGCTTGAAGAGCGTACATTTAGGAAATAAAAATAAAGCAATTTAGGTTGAATGTAAATTAGGAAACGAAGTAGTATTATACATGTAAATTTATGCTACGTTATATATATATACATCACATTAGTTATGTTTGTTGTTTATTATTCAATACATGATTAGAATAAATATGCATTAGAAATTAATGCATATAGTACATATACATTCATTTAACTGTACCTATAAGAAACGTGAATAATAAAATATATGGCGATTGTCATGTGGAGACTTATTTATAATGTCATAAGAATAAATCATCATAATAAGTATATGATCATTATATCAATTAACTCAATACAAGCAACGTGATTTAAAGGTGCACATTAAAATGTTACTTAAATACAATTTATTTTAATACCATTCCAGCACAAGGCATTTTTTTAATGCTCGTGCAAACATTGGCTCGTTTGCATCGTCACGACAAGTGTCGCAATGATCTGCGGTGAAAGAATAAACGGGTAAATAATGAGTGTCGAAATGCCCGAACAATTTGAATTTCCTCGCAGAATTCACATCGAATTCGAGATAGAAAACTGTTATAAGATCCCCGCGTGAAAGGCATGTTGACCTCTTGATGCTTATATATACACGCCGCCTATTCACATTTAATAAAAGATAGAATCGATGAATCATCCGCGCAAACACAGCCAGCGAAAATGTTTAGTCGGGAGAACAAGCGACCGATAAAGCATCAAAAAATTCGTGAGACAAGATTTTGGCGTATTCATATTAAAACCTTAAGTTGTAGCATGCAAATTATAAATTATGATACTGTATACAGATAAAAATATCATAAATCATAGTACTGTGTTTCTGAAATTGTATACGACAATAAATATAATCATAGTAATTGACAAGCGAAAATATAGTGATTGTCGGTTGTGAAACCTTTCACAGTAATAATTCGATGACAACGAAAGATGTGTAAAGTGAAGAATAAATTATTTCTTAACTTGATTAGATTAAGATTTAAATAAAATCAATTTGCAATTTGTATTTTAATTTATATATAATTTTATCTTTTTATTTATTTCTAACCCAGATTTAATTAAAAATATTTTTCTAAAGTATGATTATTGTGTTAAATTATGATGATAAAAGTAGCAAATATAAGTTTATTATTAGACAAGAAAAATATTTTAATTATAATAATTTAGAATTTGAATATTATAAAAAAAATTTTTTTTTAAATTAGGCTTACGAATATATTAACAGATAAATAACAGTTATATTTTTAAAGTAAGAAACAAATTGAATAATATAAAACTACAGTCGAAACTCGGGCAGTGATAAAAATCTGTAGGGTATTGAACAACGTAAAATGCTCTTACGTGTTCTGATCGTTGTTTCGATCACATGAACAAAATATTTTGATTAGAAAGTAATGCATTTATACATGATGAAAGATCTTATGATTTTAAACGTACGTGATCAAGGATGATTCTTTTATGCATATAGGTGATTCTGCCGTAAATGTCCCACTTTAGCTTTAAAAGCATCCGAAAATTTATTAGACTAAACATTTTTCTTTTTTCCTAACTAACTTCTTCTTAGAGTTTGAGAAGTTTTTGCACTCATAATAACATTTAAAAAAAATTACTTGAATGGAATACATTAAAAAGTATTCGTATCAAAATGTACACAATATTATATGATGTTAGCAGGAGACTGACATTTCTCTATCAGTATAGGGACGGAACTGACATTCCAGGTTAAAAATGCTCGTAACGTTACAAAATTAAATAATCTTCTCGTGCGCGGATGCAGCTTCTCAAACCTCTGACAATTCTGACATTTGCATTTATGTACTCTGGATATATACTTTGAAAATTCGTCGTTAGATACTTCTGAGAAATCAAACAACACGTTTTTCAAAGCTATTAATGCTATTATCAACATTTTGGTGCAAATCGCTGGACAAAAAGTATGCATCCGGTTTTAATAGTAGTTAGTTGAGTTTGCATTTAAGGTAGCTTTCTGGTAATTTTTTACCAAAAAAGTGAAATAAATTTTATTGCAGAAAAGTGCTCTTTACTCGTTAATGAAAAACATACAAGTAGTCCCAGCACAAGAAAACATTTTTTTTATAGTGGAAGTAAGTAATACATTAAAAATAAAGTTATATCGTTTTTTTGTTTTATTACCAAATAGAATGAAGACTTGCAAGTTTAGTATATTTATAATTAATTATTGTCTACGTAATATAGTACCAAATATATGATGTAAGGATGCAATACGTAATATATCAGAATTTTAGACTTGTTTTTGTAAAAGCTCGATTTTCTCAGCTTCAAGTTTTCCAGTTCGCTAAAGTTGATTTCCGTTAATATGTTCAGTAAATCATTTTGAACCATTTTTTCAAATATTGTTTGATGTATTTCGAACAAAAGTTAGCATTCTTTAACATACTTTAATTGAATTTCTGATAGTAAACAATGATATTAACCTTTAAAAACTCATTAAAATATGACATTTATTTATGATTTCAATAGAGTATATTTCTAAAAGTAAATTAATAGACCTAAAAGTATAATTATGCATTTATAATAAATGCTAACTTTTCTTTCTTTCAATGTCTAGAGTGACGATAAATTTTCCTGAATCTGTTCGATAAATATCTTGACGCCAACCAACTTTACAAAACCTACCTTATTCTTTTCAAAAAAATGACTAATGTGTGCATATTTTGGAGGGTAAAAAATCTGAAGAACTCTGGAAAATATACTTTTTATATTGAATATTAGGTAATTTTTTCAGATTTTTATCGTGGACTAAACAACAACTTCGGAAAATCACAAGAAATCCACCTTAAAACCAATGAAAGTATACATAAGGACCCTACAATTATCCGCCGGATGCATGCCGCGGCGAAATCTGTAAGTTTAGTTCTCCCATAATGGTACAGTATATCTATATATTATTTAGATATAGATATACTTTATATGTTAACCGGGGAGGGGGGGGGGGGGGCTAATTGGTGACACCATCAACTTGCACCCAGCCGATAAGGTTTCATATTGAAAATCATGTTTTGGACGCAGGACGGAACTGCCATTTTGACTCTATTTTATTGATTTATTCTAAAAAACAATCAATCAGTTCCTGCAATTTATCCAAGAAAGTTGACAACATTATACACACATTAGAGCCGGCAAAATATTTTGTTTCATTCATAGACTTATATGCGAACTCATACACTCTAACCCTAAAAGATTAAAAATTGACGCAAAAAAGATTAAACTGAGAAGTTTACTCATTTGCAAAGAATAAACTGCTGATTCTCTACTTTATAAAAGTAGAAAATGTTATTGTAACTTTTAAAAGAGTAAAGTAGCGAATTTCATCTTTACGGAATGAGTAAATACCAAGATTTCTACTTTTTTACATATATCTACGCATATAACCTCCTTAGTCTATTTAATAAAATCTTCGCTTGAGATACGACTTAAATTCATCTTTATTATGGATCACAGTGTACATAAATAAAATTAAATCAACTATAAATGCTTTGATCAATAATAAAGATGAATTTAGGTAGTATCTTAAGCAAATAAATCATTAAATTGATTTAAGGAGGTTGTATGCGTAGATATATGTAAAAAAAGTAGAAATCTTGGTATTTACTCATTCCGTAAAGATGAAATTCGCTACTTTACTCTTTTAAAAGTTACAATAACATTTTCTACTTTTATAAAGTAGAGAATCAGCAGCTTATTCTTTGCAAATGAGTAAACTTCTCAGTTTAATCTTTTTTGCGTCAATTTTTAATCTTTCAGGTCTAGAGTGTACTCATAGGCAGAACCATCCATAATAATATATATTTATATATATATATATTTCTATGAGTTTATTGTAGATGAATCTTAAAATATTTATCCAGTCAGTCAACACTGCCATGCAAACGAAAAAAAAATCTACACCACGCACAGTGCGAACGCGAAAATTCCTCCCCACATCCAGCAAATTAAAGGGTCATCCGTTAGAATCCTCGCGCGCCCAGTCGTCGGCAGCCGCGCAGCTAGAGAGCGAGACGAGGGTTCGCCGTATATACAGGGTCGGAGCGATCGCGCCGCGGCCGGGCCGAGGTGGTAAATGAAAACATAGTATCGAGCGGAATGCACTAATGAATTAACGCGGCGTTATACTACCGTCGCCGCTACAACGTACGCGTGAGCCATCAATGAAAAGAAATGGACACGTCGACGGGGCCGCGCGCGTATTTATGGCTAACGACCGCGGCGCCCGACCATTCCGAGTTCATCGGGATCGTAAAACCTGCGCGGGGCGAGAGCACGAGAGAATCCGGCTGTACCGACGAATGTCCCTGGCGAAATTAGGCGCGTTTTATTGATGTCCGGTGATTAGTGATTCGCCTAGTAGAGACGCGCATGTAGAGACGTAGTTGGCCCGTTAATAGCGCGCCCATCGTCAAACGGACTGCGAGGGTCTTAAGGTTATACTCAATATAATCTATGTGAAAAGTTATAGTTTTTTACTTAAAATGGATAATCAACAATTATAATACATTGTAGGCAGTATTATTATAGTTTTAAGGTTAACGCAATACAACCCATTAGCTAAATTCAACCAACCTAAAAAAAATCAATAATTTTATAATGATTGCGATCTATTCAAGAATTTTCGTTCATTTCCTGCAGTTACAAAAAATAATAAACCTTTTTTACTACTATTGGTTTAATTTAACTTTATCCTGACTTATACTTATCAGCTAAGTATTCTCCATTAAAAAATCCGAAAATAAAAAAGTATTTCTTGTAACACATGCACGATTTTCACGTTTTCTTGCCCTCAAAACCGGGCCTGAAGTGACCGTTTTCCGACCAGCGGGCGTAAAGTATCTACTTTACGTCCGCTACTCATTTTACGCGAGTAAAAAGTGAGTACTTTACGACCGCTAGTGGCATTAGTTTCGCCAATTGAAATGAGGAAAAAACTGGCCTAAACTTGGTTTGAGAAAATAAATAAATACATGTGTTACAAAAAATATATGTGTGCACCACGGGCGAGAGGGCCTTTTTTACCTCGTGTATCTGCAGTACTCGTCTAAGGCTCGTGCTAGCTAGCCTACTACTCGTACTGCAAACTCACACTCGGTCAAAAAAAGGCCCACTTCTCGCCCTTGGTACATACACAATGTACTATTGTAAGCTGTACTTTCATCGAGTTTAAGTGAAAAACTTATTTTTGACACGGATTGTGTAGTCAATGCAATCTTATTGTCTCGAAGGGGGGAATCGCGCGACGTAAAGGGCGGCAACTATATACGTCGGTCGTTATATCGAGTCATCCTCGGCTGCGAACTTTACAGTTTGTTTCTGGAGCGATACACTCAGGATTAAAAGTTGTCTCGCGCGATACAGTTTCTCTCCTCCCGGTCGATCGACTTTTTGATCGGATTTGTGGCGCGCGCGCACAATGACCGCGGGCTCGTAAAGTTTATTGTGGTGGCGCTGCTGCTGCTGCTGCTACTGTCGTAGCGACGTCGACGAAGTCGAGTTTCGATCGCCTTAATGAAATTTATTTTTATTCCGCGCGCCGGGGGAAATTTTACCTTGGTCATTTATCGCCGGGAAATTTATAGTCGTTCGTAAATGAAGTTACATCGAACGAACCTGGAACTTTCCCGGATTTCCCTGCTGCGTTATACTGTATACACGAAAAGCTTTATATAATGATTTTCTTTTATGTTTATTGCGCGAGCGCTAGTTGTAAAAGTACAATTTAATTATTTCCCTGATAGATATTAAGTTTCGAAAAGCTTTGTACAGATTAGACGTTTTTATCTTTGACGTGCAGTTAATAATAAAGATTTTACAACAGTTTTTACGAACTAAATAAAAGCAGACGATAAATCTTGTTATTTATTAGAAACACGTATACAAAATATTTTAGTGTCGTAACTTTCAAATTAAACCTGAAAGCTTATTCGGTTATATATATTTTTATACCATTACGTATTACGTAATACATTAAAAGTTGATTCGTTTAATTTTGCTTGTAACTTTATTTAGTTGGTATCACCACTTCATGACAAGAAGTAAAAATAATAATGATTTTTGAGACTTTTTGAAACGAGTATTTTTTAATACAACATATTAAAATAAAACTCAGAAATAGTTTTTTTATATAAAATTGGAATATTATCAGCTCACCGCTAGAAGAAAATTATTCTTGATCGTCAGTACCTTGATTATATAGACTTACCTGAAACAGAAAATAATAAACAGTAATTACATTATGTCTAAACACAATCGAGAAAAAAACAGGCATTGCCACTAAATCGTAAATTGATGACAATATACATGTATTACAGTAAAAAAAACCAGATCTCTCAACGTTCGTAACCCAGTGAAATAAGGAAAAACACGTTTATAAACGAACGCATCTCCCAACAATAAGCGTCATTTAATCATACTTTGAAGATCGTCACACGCTCCTCCGGCCGATCCCCAACAGTAACCACCGAAAGACGCACCTAACAGTACGCTCAGCCACAGAAACAACAAAGTACAGAAGTCAATTTAGCCGAAGCGGGTAAGCCCGTGTATCTCGGATCGCTCCTTCTCGCGGCTAAACGAACGCCGAGTGTGGGCGCGCTTTACAAATCTCAGGCCGTGCATGCACGTGGCACATCCGTATATATACCGAAAAACACGACACGTACAAAGCGCGAGCCCCTCGTAAACGCGCTTTTTTTGAAACGCTCCGGAGCCGGACACACGACGACGGGACAAATGCGCCGTGGAATATTGTGCAGCGCACTGTGGGTATAATACACCGCTCGCCAAACCTTACCCACGCTCTCTTGTAAGGCGAAATTGGCCGCGTGCTCGCGCGCGAGACTCTTCGACGAGCGAAGAATCGCGCGATTTTTTTTTTCTTCCTCTTGCGTCTGCGCTCTTTGAGACGCTAGAGGCTGCTGCAGTTCTTTTTTCAGGGAGGAAGGGGCTTCGAGCATTGTGCTGGCGCTTTATGCTGACGCGGGGGCCTCATTCTCCCTCTGCTTCTTTCGAGTCGCGCGCGCGCCGGCGCGGGAATGATGAAATCGCCTTTTTGCGTATGCGCGCTTTTTCGGGACGTAAACGCGAGGTTTTATTGCCCCGAGCGCGCGCGCGCGCGCAAGAGTGTATACACAATGATGAGGATTGAGGTTTATTTAACTGTACTTTTTATGCGTCGTAAATCTCGGTCGCGTCGTACATTTAAATAATTTGATGATAAATAACTATGCATTTATTATACGACTGGATAAGGTATGACCCAAGTAAGGTAAGTATTATGCGGTGCTTAGATGTAAAAATGATGAGGTAAGTTTTAAATTTATTTATTTTTAGTTTGCCGAATGAATATATAAATTTACTACGATAGTAAAATTCAAAAACAATATGACCAATATTTGAGGATCATAAAAATGCATGAAAAATCGCAAATTGAAATTCATTGTTAGACAATGTTTAACAATAGCCTAACCTTAGATAATTTATCGTGTATTATTCAATAAAGGGAACACAAAAATGGCAATGAATAAACAGCAATAAATTCGTAGGGGAAAAACTTGCGAGTAAATAATGCAAGCTCTAGTTACGAAAAAGTGTAATAAATTTTACACGCTCAAATGAAATTAACATCATAATACGCTGACTCGAATGCATTTCCCATAAACAAGGAACTTATTAAACAATAATTAGCAAAACACTGGCTGAGTGAAGAAATCGCTGTCAAATGAATGCAAACTCCCCAACGTAAACAAACGACACATAACTCACATAACTACGATTAGAATAGCCCTGATGAAATCTCATTTCAGGCGTTTTTCCCCTCTCGCGAAAGCCTTCCAAGATACAACAATTAGCGCCGATTGTTTACCGCACGAGTCAGCATCGATTGTCTCGCTCATTAAATCCCCACAGCAATTGGAATATCTAATGGATTCCATTGGCGTGTACGTCTGCGACACACCACGCCACGAAGATCACACCTACAGTGCGCCAACCCACATGTAACGCGCGCGAAGGGAAAATCGCAGCCGTGCACGATAAACATACGAGATCGCGGCCGCTTGCTTTCGCAAGTCCAGCCGTTGGCGAAGTTAAAGCCGCCTCGCGATAATATTCCTCGCTCAGCAGTACCTATATGTATAGCATAAGAGCGCCGTGGCAACTCCAGAGAAGAGAAGAACAAACTTATTATACTGTACATTGTTCTGTGTTATTGTGCTGGCGCGGCGCTCGGTTCGTTAGCAATTATTGTTAATACAGATTCGCGTTCTCTCTTTGCTGGCTGGCTGGCGCGCTAGCACGAAGTGTCAATTATCGCGCGCCGCGCCGATAAACTGCCGGCGTGACGGATGACAATTAAACGTCATTATGCACTGCGGCACCGATCTCGAGTCGTCTGCGTGTCTATCTCGTGGCATTTGATTTATAGCGTTAATTTTATTTCATTATTTTCATTGCTAGGAGATAATTGTTGTGGCGCTGCGCCACCGTCGCCGCCGTGCTGCAGGAAAGTCGTGATTAATCGCGCGCCGATCTCGATTCAGGCCTGATTATTCGAGAGTTTTGCGAGGTATCTCGGTAGCGCTCACACGCGAATCTGCGATGTGCGAAATGAGACAATCTCAAGGGGGACAATCTCATTGTAGCTTTTAATGAAGACGACATGGATGGAGGCTAATTGCGCGAATTAATATCGAGCAATTTGCTTTGTATTCGAGATTAACTTTCATCGATGCCGGCACACTACTGATATAAGGAAAAATAGATCGGATTGCAGAGGATTGCGTGCAGTATTATTTTACACGTGTTAATGTTTCTAATTTAATAATTATATAAGACTGTTTTTGTATCATATTTTATAATTGCACGAATAAATAAAATGTAATTGCACATTTAGCCGATTTTTAATATTTTTCTTTTAAACGTCTGTATATGCGTGGAGGTTGTATAAGTGTCATATATAACTGTGTGCGTGGATGTGTGCGTGCGTATGTCGTGCGTGCGTTAATATGTGTATATGTGTGTGTGAGTGCGTTATTGTGTGTTTGTGTTAACCCTTTAAAACGATGTTAAACCTCCCTGTTATCAGCAAATACGGAGAATCATTATTTTCATGTAATTCTTAATTTTAAGAAAATATCTCTATGAAAGGTCGTTGTTTTCAGTTACGACAACAACGCTCCAGAGAGATATTTATACCAAAATAAAAATTAAATGAAAATAATGGGTCCTCGTAATTATCGGTGACGGGTGGCTTTAGCATCACCTTACTGGGTAAAATGGTATTTTTTCCAAAAATCGAAAAATTAATATTTCTGCTAAGATTTCAGTTGTAGGGACATAATTGTAGATATTTTTCTTATAAATAAACAGTAAATCATTATTTATTATATAAGATTATTATTATATAATCTCTTTAATAATATAGAATTCACATGAGGAGCTGCATTTGCCTGTATTACATGCTGCTTTGCTTTCTGAGTCGCTTAGCTTTGTTGATATTTGCAGAAGGAGAGATTTCTCGTTCTTCGATACTTATGTCAGAAAGAGAATTATCTCACATATCTTCGCCATCAGTGATCCAGTCATCAAGATCCTCTTTGTCATGGTGCACACCGTTGGTGTATAATCCTTATCATTTGATGCGTCGTCATTTTAGATAGGTTAGACTCTGTTGGAGTATCGGCGCGTGTTTTCCCTCTCATTTTATTACTAGAAATGCTGAAACATTATACACTAAGAGAAAGGATTCTTTGCGGCAAAGCATATTTCTTAATTGTTAAGTTTTGTGGATTTGAATACGGTCAAATGAATATTTCTTAACAGCTAAACGCATCGTTTTAATAGTTAAGAACTAAGTACTTGAGTAGCGTCAACGGATGACCGCCTGACTTTAAGGTTAACTGAATTTTTCATATTTCTAAGATGTTTATATGACCGTTACATGTTAGTATAAGTTTTCGCCTGCCACGATTATGTTTACGTATAAGATCCTTTCATATTTTAATGCTTGAAAAGCATCATTATATGCTATAAATTCGTCAAATAACCTTTCGTACTCGACGTATTTATCTTACTCGTACATCCTTTTCTCAAGTTTGATTTCTTAACTATTAAGAATTCAACATTTGCGGCAAGTACATGAGAATTCGATTCCGCAAGTACACGATTCATTTGCCACAAGGAATCCTTTCTCTCAGTTTACACGTATAATGGGCGAATCGTGAATTTTTCTTCTCATCACTATATTACCCGTATACACCTGGACAGTCGCACACGACCGCCGAACTTCAGCATGCGATACCAAACCGAAAATTTAAATAAATCTTATTTAGCCAGGGGCTATTTTTTAATTTAAGGTCTGAAATATAAAAATATATAAGTAGAAGTATAAAAAAGTATATTCTATTTACTTTTTGAGCAAAATCTGCATCGATTTTTCGAGCTACGTGAATCTCCTTAGAACGCGATCGTCATTTTTATTTTCCTGAAAGAAAAATACGCTTTTTTTCACGTCTACCGTGCCCAATAGTTATTTCTCCATTCAAACAAATGTGCCAAAGTGATTCGGAACCTTCTTTATTAATTGCTGATTTTTGGGGATCACCCGAAGATGGACGGTCGTGAGCGACCGGGTTAATGTGTAAATGCGTGTGCGTTGTGTGTGTGAGACAAATCGAAGATAGAAGTGATATTTTTGACAACTATACTACATTGAAAAAACTGCGGGGTATTAAATTTGTCGACTATCGCATTCTATGATTTTCAACTGGCGAACCTTGGATATTCGCATCTGTATATTTTCTAAATAAAATTATTGATTAAATCTCTTTGAGAGTATAATATTTTGCTAAAAAGGTGAGCAACGGTGTTTATATTAAAAGATGCAAAAAATATTTGTCAAATTACAAATGAAATATTTTTACGAAGATATAGCACTGCAGTTTGCCAAACGTTTGTACCTCGTAAGATTGACATTCGTTTGTATTACAATATACGGAGGTGAACCTGAGAAAATTGAATCGATCGTTTTGTATAACCTGCAATGTGTGTGCATGCGGCGCGCTTTTGAAATTCGTCGGATTTCACGGTCTTTTCACAGCGAAAGACAGAGAGAGACAGACAGACAGAGAGAGAGATAGAGAGTGAGGGAGAGAGAGAGAGAGAGAGGAAAGAGGGAGAGAGAGAAAGAGAGAGAGAGAGAGAGAATAATGCTTTTCGCCATTTCGAAAACTCTGCCTCGAGTAGCTGAACACACAGTGGGAAAATGTTTTTGGTATTTGGCTTGCATTTATCCCAGCGGGAATGAAGTTTTGCGCCTTCAAGTAAATTCCCACTTTAACCTTTCAATAGAACTTATACTATTTGCATTTTCCGACATGATACCATATGGGGATTCCTCACTGAATTGTCAAATATTCTAAATTTTTTAATGTATAACGATTTTGTTTATTTTTCTTTTGCAGATAAAACAGAATGAAAGTTTCATCATTTTATTTTAATATAAACCCAAATAATATATTTATTAACAGTTTTCTATCTTAATAATAGACACACACTTATACCCATAACTATTTTGAAAAAAAAAGGAATCGTAAGGCAGTCGTCACACAATAAATGTTACTTTTATAAATACTTCGTGCAAAATCGTACTATTATTTTTTGCTTGTGATATTTATAAACATGTGTCATACAATCGAGTAACAAACAATCGAAGCGTTCATAATTGAAGATGGACATATAGCAAGGCCCATTATATACTTCTATAGTTACTCGAACTGTAGGTAAATTACAGCTTCTATTTTCATGGGATGCGCCATGAATTGCCGAGCTATTATTTTGTTTGATAGCTATATGTACATGCAAAATAAGTATTGAGCGATCAGCTAGAAAATGAAAAAAAAGGTGTCTGATTTAGATACTTCTTGCTTTTTGAGTTCCCCATTTTTTAGCAAATAATTTATTTATCTTAAATGATACTGTTTTGATTCCGTTTTTCTTCTTTATTTTTATGTATAAAATAAAAACTAAACAATTTCTGCAATACGAACATAATATCTTTAGAAACGACAACCACAAAAAATTCATTGAATAAAATAAAATGTTAATAAGAACAATAAAATTGAAGGATACATATGTGTGAGTGAAGTATGCATTGATAATGAGAAAGAAAGTCATGAACAATAATCAGGTAAATCGTTAACTAAATTGTCAATGTAAGTGAAAATGAGTTCATTTATAAAAATATAAGCATAATTTAAGTTAGGAACGTATTGATTGTTTAATTTTTGTTATGATAAGTTACATGGAATATAGCGAAATAAAAAAGTTACGTGGAAGTTGAATGAAAGGTAAAATGTAAATAATTAAAAAAAGTTAAAAATTTGATATCGAAATTTAGAAAGTTGTGAGCTGTAACCATATAGTATAATATTTGCCTGTATAAAAATGTGTGAGGCCCTAGTTTATATCCATTTTCAAAATTTAACACTGCAAGCCGTTCTCACTTCCCATTTTTACGTTTAGTGATCAGAAAAGGGCCTAGCTTAAATTTTGTATTAATCAATAACTTCTTTATTTTGAATGATTTTATAAAAAGTATTTAAGGTATTATAGTAATATTTTTTATAGTAACAAGGAAAAAAGTATTGTTATAATATTCAAAGAGCATATACCTATATAAACTTTTTTATCTCTCTCAATATCGCTAAAGTATTACATTGAAACAAATGAATGTGCAAAACTTTTCAATCCCGAAATTGTAGTACCCAAGACGCAAGTCCTCCTTTCCCCTCGATCCCAAGGATTATATCATTATACATCGGAATTTCCTCGCAGTCTCTTACTGCCAGACAGAGAAGAAAGACGACAGCAGCAGCAGCAGCAGCTCAATCATCGGCGAAATTTGTCAGGCGCAGCAATAGCAGCAGCCGCTCACAGATCATTATTCGGCCCTTAATCATGCTCGGCTCTCCCGCGAAGTGGGGGGAAACCCCTTCGTCGAACAACTTTCAGCCTCTTCTTGGGGGTACATCGCCAATTAATTATGCGCGAGAACGACTCGAGAACGGCGGCCGCCAACTCTCGCGCCAGCCTACGTAACGAATTGACTCGTTAAAATCTAATACCCACTCCCGTGTAGCTTTGCTTACGCTAAATGAGAGACCGAGAGAGAGAGAGAGAGAGAGAAAGAGGCAAAATTGCGAAAAAAGGTGAGTCTCTTAATCTTATCGATTATTCCGTCGTGGCATAATTAGTCACTCTCGGCAACGCTTGTCCTATACATATTATTTCTCTCCAATTCTCTCTTTTCTTCCCATTCTCATTTCTTTTCAAATTCTCACGATTAAAGAACCAATTTATCTGGAATTGCTTTTGAAGAAAAAGGAATTAACGCGCCTTGTAAGGAGTGAGGCAAAAGAACTCTGTGTATCACACATTAGCGCAACGAAATAGGACTTCGATCTTTTCAAGTACAAGGTATGCATTTGTGGAATTCAATCTTGAATTACGCACTACGCAGCTCTTGACTAAATTATTTTTGCATCCTTTATTTCATAGCTAAGTTTATGCGTACAATAATGAATGTATTTATAACGTGTACATGGATGCATGCTTCCAGCCGCTTAAGTGGGTATATGTAAATATTGTAAATAATGCTTCAAGTACCTAACGAACTCAATGTGAAATTCTACTATATATAACGAAACTTATGTGATGTAAAATTTATTATTTTATAAAAATTTACATGCACCAAAATAAAGTATCTATATATCTATTTATCTATCTACTCGGGCAGCGTTTTCCCGCCATAGAAACCCAAAATCCATTTACGAGCATCAATTGAAAAACCACAGGCCAGTAGTACTGCATGCAGGCGCACAACCGAAGATGAAAGAACGCCTCTCTGCCGCGTCAAAAGACTGATTTGCATTCGGAATTGCGCTTTTAATATTTGATCCAATCCTTTCATCGCAATCTGTTCGGGCGACGAGCCCCACTCTGCATATATATATATATATATATATATATATATATATTATATATACTCTCGTGGTCATCTTTTTTCCACAAGGACGCAGCAGCAGCAGCAGCAGCAGTAGCAGCAGATTCGGGGTCCTTAATGAATACTAAAGTATTTTTAATAGGAGAGAGCGAGCAGCGCGCTTTTGCCAATGCTACGCGCCCTGAAAAGTGCGTCGTGCAGTTATGTAGGTACGACGGAATTCAAAGCGCGCTTTGACCGATCACGTAAACGAGGTTTTTTCTCTGGTGCAGCGCGAGCGCGCTGCTGTGAAGTACGCGTGCTTTGTGAGGCACTTTTATTGAGAAGAGATAATTAAAAAAGACTTGAATGGAGTCTTTGAAAAAGTATACGATTCATGATAAATATGATCAAACGCGAAGTAGGTAAATAAATCATACTTTGTAGCATTTTGTGAAAATATTGTCTTTCATTATGAATACTTTCATATTTTAAATCTTTCATATTAAATAACTAAATAAACTGATAAAGAATCTGATTTTATTTTAATTATAATAAGTATTTAAAATTCTGCAGATTGAAAACCGATTCATCAAAGTCTGTTGATTTAAGCAACTACGATAATTGAATAATTGAAGTAACTTGTTCGAGGAGAATTACTTTCACCAATAGCACGTATAATGGATTCACGTCGGTTTCTGGAATTCTGGTCACTAGTACGTAGCGCAATCTGAAATCAACTCGATCGGCTAACCAGCTGGGTTTTTAACGAAAACGGGTAATTCAACAAAAGTGTTTATCGAAAGACTTCCGGCTGCGCGTATAAGACAATAAATTAATCAATATCTTTCTCAAATCAGCGCCAATACATCACCAAAATTTATTGCGAGCTAATTGACATTCAGAAAAACGCATGACTATTTCCCTCGTTATAAACTATCTCTCTGTATCTCTCCCCATACAGACTCGGCACAATATCTTATTTATTTCGAAAAGCTAGGAAACGCTCTGTGCCGTATACTTTATCAGCCGGCGATATATCATTGAAATTGGTTATTTTCGCGATAAAGTTTCCGCGGGCACTTTTTCCCCGACCTTTGTTTTTGTTAAAAAAACACGCAAAATACTGGAAAAAAAGAAAAACGAGTATCGAACGTCCAATTAGATACGTTCGTCGTGTATAAAACGAGAAAAGCGCGCGCCTGCAGTGGCCCTCGTGTACCTCTGCGCGCACACATGTGAACACACACACATGCACACGTATATAGAAGAGCGCGCGGATACAGTGCGAGCAGGATCTACCTCGCTCGTTTTACCTCGGCAGAAAAGTGGACCCGTGTGGTGCAGTGGCAAAAGTGTCGGTAGAAAAGAGAACGCACGCGCTCGGGCCGATTAGATTTATGGCCCGTGGCTCGTGATTCGCCGGGACGCCATATACGAGAGAGAGAGAGAGAGAGCGAGAGAGAGAGAGAGAGAGAATTCGCGCAGGAAATCGAGAATCTTCCACGGCCGCGTAGTTACGACGGAAGAGGAAACCGAGGAGGAGAGAGGCCCGAGACTCCTCTTCGTCTTCTTCTTTTGCTTTAGCCTGGTGCTCCTTCGTCGAGAGGGACTTCGTTCGGAGTGAAGGGCCGATGAACCTCGCAAAGTCGTTGCGTGTGTGTATTCTTTTACGCGGGCGTTAAAAACGAAAATATGGGTAGTGAAGGGCTACGGCTAGCTGTAGTGGTCTGCTTGAAATAACTTCGGATTGTTTATTATGCCCGAGGCATTGCCAAAGGCTGAGGGATGCGTCGAGATATTTGTTTCTGTGTTTATGGTGCAGAGGCGATGTATTAGCTTGTGAGAGCGCTCTTGTTTTCACTGGAGGAAAATTGTTGTGTGCATTGATAATTGCTGAATTGTTGGAAGAATTTCAGGAATGTTAATTTTCAGCTTACCATGCGAGAGATGCTTACAAACTAAAAATTAACGGAACTAATAGTCGGAATTTTGTTTGTTATATATTCATGTTATTTTTTTACTTGCATGTAACATTTTTTTCTGCGAGAGATTGTGTATTGTGTAAAATCAATTATTTATAAAAATATATATTTCTAATATTTACATACTATGTACAAAAATAAAATTCATTTTATCTCTTTTCGGGTAGAACTCTGGCGTTTTTTGACCAAAACATAAAACATTTTTTTATTATATATACATATTATATATAATTAATTTTCGAAATTATAAAAACGTTTTTAAACCTGGTTGATGTAAAAACTCGACATTTGAACAAAGTTGTATCCTGTTAAGCAATACAATTTACATTATAGATGATATACTATTATATTATATGCATAGAATAAAACTATTGACTACACATCAATTTTTTTCTTTTTACCTCATTTCATTAATCGGTAATGATGAAAAATCGCGATATTTTAAAAAAGAAGAAGAATCATAAAATATAATGAACATTTCTTTTAATTTTCTAATAAGAAATAGACTCAATTTATTGCAGATCTTAATCTCAAAATGGCTTTCGCATGTGACGTATGAAAATGAGTATTTACATTTTAAAAATGAGTCATTTCTGTTTAAAGAAATCGATTTTTCTAAAGAATTGATCATCTTCCTCTTTTGATCATCTTTTAGACCTTTAACATTTTATAAGCTTAAAAATAAAAAGGTCTTTCATTTCACCATAATCGTATACCTTAAGATGAAACTGTTAAAGTAAAAATGAAATGTTCGTTTAATCCACAAATTAATAATTTATGTTTCACTTTGCCGTATTTGCTTTTTATCCGCCTTCAATCAATTATTAAACTACAGAACTTCAGAATTCTAGGAATTGCTTTTCAGTGATCTTGCGAAGCGAAAGACGCTTTTCCCCTCAGAAACGGCTTAATCCCATAGAAAATCCTGAATAAATTGTCACCTACTTTGGCAAAAGTGAGAAACATTCACGGCATTAAACATCAAACAGAAGCTTTCAATCAAGCATGCGTGTACTTTTACGATGAAAGATGCATTTCACATGCAGTGTTAAAAATAAAGTGTAAAATACAACTGTTGAGTGCTGGAAACAAAGCGACCACAAATGGATTGCTAGTTTTTACATTACTCAGTTGTATAAAATTCCAGTATTTATTGAATATTATACAACTAACAAAAGTACTTGAATTTTACATAACTGAGTAATGTAAAGACCATCAACCCAGTTGCGATCGTTTTATTTCAGGCACACAGCAGTTGAATTTGACACACTGAAAAAAAATTTGTTAAATCTAAGTAAACGTTTCCTTGAATCGTACTAAGAAAAGATTTACTTAAATAAAGTACATATTTCTTAAATTTAGTAAATATTTATTGAATTGATGAATACCAGTGTAAACATAATTAAATATTTACTATTATCAAATAAATCTTTTCTTAGTACGATTCAAGGAACGTTTACTTAGATTTAACAAATTTTTTTTTCAGTGCATTTTCTTTTTTGTACTAATGTATTTACAATAAACGACACAATATATTGACACCATAAATAATATACACGACTCGAAAGCGTGATATAAAAATTAAAAAGTAAATTCAAAAACACATAAATAGTACCCTCTCTTGTATTCAAAGCAGCATAATCCAATTGTCGAAGCCTAACCAAAATCATCGGCCCCGTCATATTCCACTTGGACTCTAGGGAAAACAACTGACCACGCTCATCCATACATCAAATGCTACTCTCCCTCTCTCTCTTTATTTCCTAAATCGAGCATGCGGTACGCCAAGAGCAAGAGAGAGACTCTCTCTCTCTCTCTATAACGCCTCCTCACCCATCGCGACGAACAACTTGCGCTCGCCGCGCGCATAGCTCGCAGCTCCGCGTGCAGATTACGTTCGCCTCGACGCCGAAGATCGCGTTAACCACGCTGGCTTAAGCCAGATTCCAATCAGCGGGTCCAGCCAGCCAGCCAACACCAGCACCAGCAGCAGCCCCGCGGAGATACGCGCCCGAGGGTGTGTAACTGTGTAGCTATACTAGCTATAGCGGTCGATCGCTGCGGCAGCACCACCAACAGCAGCAGCACGAAATTTCGCGCGAACTCGTCCCGAGGATAACCTAACTCGACTAAGCAACTCTCTCTCTCTCTCTCTCTCTCTATCTCGCGAGCGAGCGAGTGAGTGAGGGTATAGAGTCGACCCCTGCCGCATGCACGCGACGCGAGCACACACTCACCGCGGGGGGCGTCGTCACCGAGGGTTCGGGGGTTATACCGGGAGTATATGTATACGGTTAAAAAAAGAGAGAATGTATACGCGGAAAAAAGTGCGAGCGAGAGAGCAGATGAATTCATTGTGCCCCATGCATATGGCTCTATTTACAACTCTCGAGATTCGCGCGTTAGGGATTTGCAGCAGCAGTGGTTCTTCTCTCCCTTTCACTCTCAATCTCTCTTATGGAATTGGAAGGCCGGACACGTGCACCGGCGAACTTTCAAAACTGCGGAAGACTTTAAATGTGACGCATGGCCCGATTTCGGAAATTTATGGCGGTTTAGAGGATGAGGCGCCACCGGCCCGAGGATGCGCGAACGCGCGTGCAGCGCCGACAGCCTATACAGTGGGGTGTACCAGTCGAGCATCAGCGTCGAGGCTTTTCCTTTTGGCGCGAAATTGCGCGGAAAATGGACTTCCTATCTTGGCCGCGGACTGCTGGGACGAGTTTAACGCTGACCCACTTTTCGAGCCACTGCATCGGCGAATATTCTTCTTTTTCGATTGGCGGGCTTCGGCGGGGGAGAGGATGCGAAATGCGAAGTAAAAATTGCATTATGTTGATGCATATTTAAGTATATAGGAGATTTTACGGGAGGTATTGAAAAATTGGGATTTAAAAGTTAATAGGGTAGTGTATTGGACGTACTTGCCTTAAAATAGCACTGAAATATTTTTCATTTACGCGTTAATCAATTTTTACCGGCGATGTAAAATCCATCATAAATAAGTGAATTGTATGCACATAAAGATAAAAAATTCCGTACTGAAAATTTATACAAAAACGCTGTTTATGAGAAAACAAAATTACTGAAACATGAACAAGCGTTAGTTGTATGATACGTAAATCTTTGAAACATAAAAATAAAGTGTATTTTTTAAATAGAAGGAACTTCAAAGATATTATTTTACCACGTGAACGAGCCGTATTTCGTGCCTTTTTATCTTGCCGCGAATCATAAAATAGTATATAGTCTGTCAAGAGACTCATAATGCGTTTGACACGTGCCCACAGATATACGAGGGTTAAGCAGCCATATTTTTCGAAGGGAATATTGATGGATAGGAGAATAATTTTTATGCGTCTACTTTTACTAACTTTATTGCCAAAAAGCTTTATGTAGAAGAGAAATAGTGTTACATTTTAACAGTACATAAACTATGCTTTGTTAAACATTTGTAAGTGAATATTCTTTTGTAAATTATTTCATATATTATATTCGAAAGCCGTTTAGGTAGTTACCAAGGTTCTAAAATTAAATGTATTACTTACACTAAAATCAATAAACAATTTAATATTTAATCAAGTTTTTAAAATTTAATAATATTCATAAACTATGTTCTACTCTAATGCTTTTTTTAAATTAGAATTTGATTGTATGACTAAATAAAATCAAAATCGAAATGTAATCTTTTTTATAAGAATGACTTCAATTTCTTCCATTACTATAGAGAATAATATATGGACCCTTTAAATCTGTAATCGATTCATATAGTAGAATAACTCATATTATACCTCAATAACTCAATTTTTGGAGTGTGCCACTTTTATATAACTAATTTTTAACTACATTATGTGTGTATGATTTATACTTACATCATAAAACATTATTGTTATTTAATTAGTTTTTAAAATAAAAGTTACGGTTATACACTATAATAAAATTGAACATTCTCCTTTGATATTAATTTAAACCGACTAATGTAAAATAAATTACATTTGAGCGTGAATCTGTTTTGGGTCCCTGATCGAACTTAAAGGTGCCTGAATCTTTAATACATAACATATTCATCTAGCCAACGATTTCCAACGATGCAAAGTAACCTCTCTCTCGAAACCCAAGTCCCTGCTTAATTTCTCTCTACCCCTGAAAAACCATAACCCTATACTACTAACTCTCACCGCCTTGTTAGCAGAGCTGATGCCAGCAAGCCGCTTACATATATAGAATATACGTAAACCAACGTGGCGCGCAGTATCTCTCACGTAAACTCGCGCAGATCGATGCACGATTTGCGTAGAAAGCAAAACTCGGCGCGAGCCGCGCGCACTTTATGATATACGGCCCGTTAATATTTCAGGCCCGTGCTCATATTATTATACACGCGCCGGGCGCACCAGCGCATGTTACGGCTACGTGCGCTTCTCTCTCTCTCTTTCTCTCTCGCTCCAGAGTGCCGAAAAAAAGCCGAAGGAAGATAAAAGCGCGCGATACCGCGGCGCGTCGGCGATTTAGCGAAAGGGGAGCGAGAAAAGAGGAGAAGGAGAGCGAATCGCGCGAGCCCCACTACGAAGTGATAAACCGCGCGCTCGCCGCGGTCAGCGCCGCCGTAAATCACGGAAATGAGCATTAATATTCATTAAGCGCGCCGCGCGCAGCCGTTGCCGCGGCTATGCGCTCTCAGGTGGGTGTCTGTTTTGGGTCTGTGTCTGTGCGTCTGTCTACTCTCCTGCAGGATCTTGGCTTATACTCGGCGAGAGATGAGTACGGTTATAACGTTGTTCTGTTCTAATCTTGAGAGAGAGATGAGAGTATAAGTGATTTTTGCATTTTCGAGAGGTGAATGGAGGTTTAAGACAAGCTTTTCTCTCTCTAGAGGCTGTTCCAGGCGAGAAGTTCAGACTTGCAGTTTGATGTAGCTTTTACAGAACAGTTTAAATTATCTACGTTTTCTGTAGAAAAGTGGTTATTTTGAGGCTACATGAAATAGTCATTATCTTACCGAAAAGTCGTTTAATTCTAGTCTAAAATGGACCATAAATAGTCTGATTTTTACCTGGGTTGGGTTTTATAAATGACATATTATTTTATTAATTAATAATACTGCATAAGAGAATATGTGCTGAGAATAGTAATAAAATAATAAAATAATAACTAATAAAAGATTATGCTAAAAATTCGTTTAAAAACTGATTTTTTTTAGATTGTGCCTAATTAAATATACTTATACTCCAAAAATACTCGAATACGATTCTGACTTTTTAACGATCTGATTTCTGATAATCTGAAATTTGTTCACATGAAATAAATGAAGTATTTTATTTTAAATTAAATTAAATTATACTTGACGTATAATTTAAGTGCTATATTCTTAATACATACGTTACAACTTGGATATAAAAATAAAACTTTAGTGTATATATAACTGAAGCTACGTGCAATATATTCAAATACGTTTTCAGCAACCTCGCTTTCAAATACGCAATAAATACACGTGGATAAATGCTCATTAATGCCGGAGACCCTATATAGGTTCTTCTCATAGGAAGACCGTAAGAAAAATGTCAAATCAAATGAAAATGTTGTATTTGAAAGGAGCGCGCGCTCGGTCACTGTGCATAGCTCCAGCTCGAGCGCGCGATCCCGTTCGCGGTGTATATAAGGTAATTAACTTTTCAAGATTGATTGCGGGCGCTCATTAACCGCGGGGTATCGAGATAAATGCGACGCTCGATCGCGAATTAATTAATTCACCGTTGGGATGTGTACATTATGCGTGTGTGTGTGTGTATAGGCGGATGGCGCAGTAATAAATTAGGGAAAAAATCAATGATGCTGGAAAATCAACAGATTCCCATTCTAATGCGCGCGGAATTTCATTACACTGTAAGTTTCAATGATTTTTAAATTAATTTCAATTTGATCGAGGCAGCAGACAAAAAATGGCCCAAAGTATCATTTTTTAATTTATTCGCGATTTATTTATTCCTTTGGCGAATATGACCGCGCAGATAAAATTTATAAAAGTAATTATCTGGCGGCTGTTGAATTTAATGAATAAAATTGTTTATACAGATTTAAAACAAGATCGTTCATTCAATTGAATTATATTAAGCTAACTTAATATAAATAATTCACAAAAATAATTCACATAAATTTCCACAAATAAATTTTATAATCAAAGTATTTTTTAAATCTTATTATATATACACATCGAATAATTAAGCTACTTAATTTCAAAACCACAAAAAAATATAAAATAAGCATATAGCTTATAATATTAAAGAATCTTATTAAGATATACTAAAAATAAACGTTTTCCCTACAAAGTCTTTTGAATTATCCCATAAAAAATTATAATCCGACATTAAATGAATGCATCATTCAAATTAACCACATTCTCAAAACTCGCATTCTCAGCATGCAATAAAATCGTCAAAAAATACCACATCCTCGTGGCGCATTCCGCGCGTCTCCGCATCGTAAGAATTCCAGCGCGAAACCGCAAAAAATACGCCGTGCGTCCGCACAATCGAAATTTGTTCGGCCGCCCTCTGGCCGTCGCAGTTCGTCTCTCTTTCTCCCAAGTTTGTTAATCCACTTTACGTCCACGACTCGATATAAAACAGCGCGTTAAACGTCAGTGGCGCAATAAAGTAACATTATTAATCGTCACCGCGCGCTTCGTTTTTCGCTTCGTATTTACGAATGGCAGCAAGCGAGTCAGGAGCGTGCGGCTTTCTTTCCCTTTTATCTCTCTCTCTCTCTCTCTCTCTCTTGCTCTCTTACTCGACCAGCGTCGGTAAATTTCGTGGGTGTGAAATACGAGCTTCCTAAATGTCCGCCTGGAAAACGAATATCCTTCCGAGGCTCTACGGCCCATAAAAACCATCGCGCACTCGCGCGCTCTTCTTCTTTTCGAGATTCTTCACTCGCAAATCCGGTAATTGTGCTTGCGCTCTGTGGATTACCCTTCGCGTCATTGTGAACCACTGAAAAGTCGCAAACTGTTCTGCGAATTTCACTTGGTTTTTTCGTCTTTTTATTACGAGGCTATGCTCAAAATCTTCCTGCTTTTTTCTCGGAATTCCAACTCTCTCTCCCTCTCTCTCTCTCTCTCTCTATCTCTCTCTCTCTCTCTCTCTCTCTCTCTCTCTCTCTCTCTCTCTCTCTCTCTCTCTCTCTCTCTCTCTCTCTCTCTCTCTCTCTCTCTCTCTCTCTCTCGTTTTTGAGTTATTTTGCGTAAAGTGAAGGTGAGTCAGATTCGTTCATCGAACAATGTTGCCCTGACGCTTTTGGAAATGCGAGGATTAGCTCGGTAAGACGCTTTTTATGAAGAGTCCGCGCGCGAGCGTAAGTTTTTAAGGAGCCGCCCATGCAGACTGCGCGAGGCGAGCGCTAAATTTAAAGCTCGCGTCACACTTGGCGCGAGAATCTTCGGCCTTTTTATTCGGGTAGGTGCAGCGTCGCGTTTACGAGGGCCTTCGAGAGTTCTTTGGTGATTTATAAAGAGGAGGCGCGCGCATCGAAGGTGGAAGGGATGCGACGGAGCATCATTAAAAAGTTTTTTCGCGTCGACTCGATAAGTTTTATGACGGATTATCTGTTGCGCGCGGAGTTCGAGATGAAATGCGCGGAACAGTTTTATTGATACAAAATAAAAATTGAAAAGTTACACAGGAAATTTCACGGGCGTTAATGTCGCATTATTTTGTATATGGTTTTTCGAGATATTTATGGGTGATAAAAGTGCAATTATTTATGGATGCGCTGATACACATTTCCGAGAACTTCAATTAATTTTCCTTGTTGATATACAATTTGACACCCGTGAAAGATAGCGTAATAAATTAGTCTAAATGCTGTTTTGTATTGAGAGATTTGTCATTTTCAAAATTATTCTCAGCTGTCGTAAATGTTTTATTTGCATTTTTACATGTCTGATATGTTATTTACTTTTACTAACTCAATACTATAATGTTATTTCTAAGTCGAAGACGTAACTGCTTACATTTTTAATAAAAAATTTATTTTTGATTACCTAAAGAAACATTGCATGATATACAAAATCACAATAATAGTTTCAAATTTAACTCAAATAAAGTATTAATTTTCCAATAATAAAATACTCGTAATATTTACAAATACATCTTTTAGGTTTTAGCATCCGACATTAATCGCTGAAGGTCCAGATAATTAAGTTGCAGAACGCAACGCAAATGCAACGATAAGGCATGAATTACATCTTAAATTATTTTTTTTTTAATACGTTAACTAACCTTAAAGACGTCGCGGTCTACATTACGCAACTTCTTGGTTTTCAGGGGCGATAATACTGTGAACGAATAACTGCAGTTTTTGACGGTAACCAATATAGTTGTTGCCTCAAGAGCTACAAAATCTGGTATACTGCCTCATAGACCGGACTACTGCAAGCTCTCTCAGCCTCAAAGTAGGATACGCTTTACTAATTCAAACTTTACAAATGCGTAAAAATATGCTGATTGTAAAATTCACAGCAGAAAACTTATGAATGACAGATGCAAAATAAGCTTCAATCGATTTTTAGAACACGATATATAAACGTCTATATCAACGAGTCAACAACTAATTTCAAATTATTGTAAACCGTTTATTTTCTTCCATGCGTATTTCAATGATTTCGTATAGTATGAGGAGTTAGAAAATCATATCATAACCACCGGTTAAGTTTATTTTCTTGTTCATAGACATCCTCATCAGATAAGTTTTTTAATCCTCTTTAATTACATAAATTGTCGAAACATTCAAATACAATATTATAACCTTATTATAACCTATTTCTTTCCTTTTCAATTTCTTTTCATATTTGACAAAGATTTACATTAACTTATTTTACTCAAAATATTTTTTAAATATAAGAACAAATACTTTGTGGGTTGTTTTTATTTTTTTTGCTGATTATGGGACCATTACATCAAGCGGGCAATTGTGAAGGTATATTTTAAGGCTTACAAAGCGTGCAGTAGTAGGGTGTTTAATGTAAAACATTTATCTGTAAATATTACGAGAGTTTTATTAGTTAATATTTAATATTTTACTTAACTTAAATTTCAAGTTAGTAGTGTGACTTTATACATCATGTAATATTTGTTACTGTTATAAAAAATAAATCAAAAAATATAAGCTGAAAAATGTGTTGTGTTAAATAATGTTAAAAAAATGTATATAAAAAGATTAGTACATTGTGCAACAAGGGGAGAAAATGAGCTATTTCTAGCGAGGGTGAGGCATTCAGCACGAGTTGGAGTCGAGGGTGCCGAAAGCGCCCGATACAGAGACGAGTGCTGAAAATACCTCACTCGAGTCTGAAATAGCTTTTATGCCCATCTGAACGAAAATGGCCACTTTTTTCTCTGAAAAGCGAGACCAAAATTACATTTTTTCCCACAAATCATTTTTTTCCCGCAAATTCACTAGAAACTAGTCCAAATTCCTTTATTTCATCAAGTTCTACCAATAACCCTGATTTTCGATAGTCTTTTAACAATATTGTCTTTTAACAGTCGATTAGTCCCACTTTTCAAGTCAAAAAGTGGCCACAGTTGAGATGGGCATAAAGTACTATATGTAACTCGAGAAAATATTCGACTTTTTGCCCTTGTTACATAATGTACTATTCTCCCCGTGTTACACACTGTATTTTTTCAACAATGGCTTGATAAGGCCTTTTTTATCCATGAAAGTTGTGTAGGTAATCGCGCATTTAGAGTGGTGCACAAAGCAAGTGAAAGTTTTTGTATTTTCCATTTTTGAGAAGCGGAGAGAAATTAAACTTTTTACATTTTTTCTAAGCACGCTCGAAATGATCGATTTTCTACTTTACTTTTCGGCATGAAAAAAGGCCTAATTCAGGCCTGCGTTAAGAAAAAATATATAAATGTATATTGATTTGTAAAAAAAATTACTTAATTGGGAAGACTAGTACCCACATTTTTCCGAGCTCTTGCCTACATATTGGTTGACATATTAAAAACAAATTGGAAACATGTTGGAAGAATGTGGGAAAGATGTTGGAGGGTGTGCTTTAGCAACATTAGTGCAACACGTTGGATGATTTTCTTTCCCACATATCTCCCACATTCTTCCAATATGTCTCCAATATAAATCCAATATATAAATCCAACATGCCGGCCACATACCTATCCACCGAGGTTCTCATTTTTACGCGGATGGTTATTATCTAGAACACTAACATTTTTTGAGTTGTTGGAAATGTGTATGAGCGGGTTAAGCATTGGTAATTTTATAGGAAAAATTGTTATTATCGTTCAAATATCAATGTTTATTAGCAGTTTTACTAAGGTGTGTACAGGTAATGTGGCCATGCACGTAATGTTGCCACCTATACGAGATCTCGTTGTATGCGTTATTCTGCGGGGCCGTAACTCCTACAGTATATGTACTGTATCAAAAGATGTTATACGCATGCATACAAAGAACTACTTTTGTCAGCGTGATACGAGCGAAAAAGAAAATCATACGCTATATAAAAACTGTGGCTATTATTACGTACTTGAAGATGCATGTATTCGTTTTTACCATAGAGTATATTTTCGATGTGAAAATGGGATCTTTCATTAACGCTTATCGGTTGGTAAAGTTGTCATACGAATCCTTGCAAGGCAAAAGGCTATCGACGCCGTTACAAATGGCGCTTGCTTCTTTAAAATGTCTAGGCATACTAATCTTTTAAGTATTAATACCAAGGCGGACGTTACGACACCATATAATTAAATAACAGAAAAAGGAAGTTTCTGCTAGGATAGTCTTGACTTTTTGAAGCACTTACTATACGACTTTATCATAAGGACTGATATGTGGCCACTTTACCCATACTGTTGGTAAACTGGCCAATTTTTAATTATTTAGAACTTCTTTAATTAAAATTTAGAGAATACATTTTTTTGTAAAAAAAATTCTTAAGGTATTAAAGAAATAGGTTGAAATTACATATCTCAATAGTTTCGGAAGTCCCGATACCCGATGTATATCTACTGGGTATCGAGACCCGTAGGGTGGCCACATTACCTGTATCCACCATATATTGTTTAAAAAGTTAAACCATCTTTTTTAAAACACCGCGCTATAAAGTGCGTACTTTTTCCCCGGCGCGCCGGGAAAAAAGCGATTGCCAGCGTGTGTGACGCCCTCGCTCCGCTCGGGCGCCGAACCGCACGCAGGCCTTTACTGGCTCACTTTAGTCCCTAGGTGCATAATATACTAAAAAATCTGATGATTCATCAATTATATTGGTGATCAGTTCCTTGTAACAATAAAGAAGTATCGCTTTCAAGTTCTGAAAGACTCCTCTGTTCAAAGAATATTGATTAATTTACCTGTATAATTCCCTTTAAAAACATCAATATCGGTTACGGCTTACCCACGCGACCGCATGAACACGAAAACAAGAGACAGACGGAGAGCACAAAAGAATCCGAATCGCTGATTTTCCCTGGCCGTGGTCCAGCGGCACGGCTAGAGAGCTTTGCTCTTTCGCGCACTTTTTCATCTCGAAAATAGAAGCAGGTGTTTCTCGGAATACGTATATTTCTTTGAGCCGCATAAATATCGATAATCTATTGCGCCGCGGGCAGCGACGATAGTTCCGCGCACGAACGAGCTCTCTCTCTCTCTCTCTCTCTCTCTCTCCTCTCTCTCTCTCTCTCTCTCTCTCTCTCTCTCTCTCTCTCTCTCTCTCTCTCTCTCTCTCTCTCTCCTCTCTCTCTCTCTCTCTCTCTCTCTCTCTCTCTCTGCGAGTAATTGCCTTGAGTAAGAGTCAATGGCAAGCTGCGCCGCGCAGTGGGTGTTTATTACGGGATCGCGAAAGAGAGGGAAAGAGGATTTTCGTTCGCGATGGAGTGAGCCGTTACGCTTTTTTATGAAGCAAATAGTATTAACATTTTTTTGATAAATCATTCGGTTTGCTAGTTTGAAAAAATATTAATAAATTTATCATAGCTTTATGCTTCGAATCGGTAATTCATTTAATAATGCTTTTATGAGATTAAAATATTGTTATATAATAATTATTACGTGATTAAGGTAGTAGTCTCGTAACTTGGGTTGAAAAAATCGATTTTTTTTTTATAAGTTATTCCGAAAGTAAAATATATTGAGATTATTAACTGAAGGCTTACTGTATGCACCAGGCATTGACTAATTGTGTAAGTATAACTTTTTTTTTAAAAATGTGTTGTCATAACTTTAAACGCATTTTACTCAAAATTACGTTTTTACGGTCGGCCCGGGTGATAACAAATTTTCTAGTGAATCGATTGATTTGAAATTTTGACACGTTATTCTACACATCAATAGCTATGGCACCCTCTAGGATCTTTTTTTTTCATCCCTAACTTTCCACTTTACAGCCTGATTTCTACCAGAAAAAACATAATTTTTTGTTTAAAGTCCGCCATTTTGTTATTTTTTGATAAAATTGTTTAATCCTAGAGGGTGCCAGAATGACAACCCTACAGAACAATAATCCATTTGATTTTTTTGTTTCAGATGTTTTGAAGTGCCGCAATCACTCGGGCCAGCCATCTATCTTTTTTTTGGGACGTTCACTTAACATACTGTAAAATTAAAAAAAAAAATTTTTGTATGTAGTTTTTAACTTTAATAGTAACATATCAAAAAATCAAATCGATCGAGTTTTATTTTTCCATAAAAAAAATCCCAAAAAAATACATTAAAAAACGTGTAAACTACGAGACTACTACCTTAAAGAGACGTCAAATGGTTATGAAACGCGATTTTAATGTCAGTTTTAGTGTCAAGCCCAAATGTTATAATGACAACATTAACAAAAGTGCTTCACAATTCTTTTCATTATTGTTTACCAACGAATAAATAGCCCGATAATGCCCAGCGTTGCTTGTGAGCAACACGACTTTAGTCACTCACAAAAATTAGGAATCAATAACTTATCGAGTTTAACCTATTTACATTACTGAAGTAATTCTATGAAAAAGCAATCATACCAACAGAATAATTATTTATTAATTATTTTTAAAATCAAAATAACGATCCCGCATCGACAACAACAGTGCATAAAGGGAAAGCAATGCGTATGGCGATACTAATTTTGCCTTAATAACATAAAGTTACATTTTTTTGTAATCCTATCGACATATAGTTGTTTAAATACACATAAAGCAAGAAATTACCATGCTAGTTACCTATTAAAATTTAATTGAATTAATGATTAAAGCAGATTTACTTAAGGGGGAACTCCACTCATTTTTTACCAAAAAATATAAAAAATTTTTATTACATACTTTTTAGTCTTATAGTTTTATAAACATTTTGAGGCCTACTGGATTTCAAAACCTTTGTTATACCAAAGTTATAACCAATTGAGTGAAACAATTTACATTGGATATCATACCAAATTAAAATTTTAAACGCGTTTTTCTCGAAACTTATTTTTCTAATTTCAAAAAGTTCCTTGCGCAATCCATGACCATGGATATTTTTGAAACTTTCAGAAAATATGGGTTAAAGTATTGTGTAAAGAAGTTAATATTTTGTTTTGAGGTATTTTTATGTTAAATGTTTTATTCGTCAATTGTAAGTGTTGAAATATGTAGTCCTTTTATATTTTTTTAAGGTCAAGAAACGTTTTATTTATCTCGGATCATTAATTGAGTTTAAATAATTTTTAAAAAATTAACTTTCGTTCATTTTATGTTGAAGAATATTCTAGAATTTTTTGAAATAGAATTCGATAAATTCGTTTGCGTAAGGAACTTTTCTAAAAACCCTTGTTTTTATTACAAAAATATGTATTTTCTCCAACAGCTAGTAGCAAAATTTTAGTGAAAATTCTCAAAATTGTTTTACAACCTTCTTTAATTATGACAAATAAAGTTACGGAATTTTTTATTTTCTTGTACAAAAGGGAGAGATTTAAAGAGTTCCCCCTTAAAGTCGATTTTAAACTCTACCGTTAAAACTTATATTTAGAGCTTGTCTTTACTTAAATAACTTTCCTTTTGGAGGCACACAGTTTTCTTTGTGGTCGAATAAAATGAAGGGCTGCTTACGAATATGGGGTCATAATTATAAAATTTAAAATGGTACACCCAAATCAGCGGAGCATTTCATGAAATCTAGTATATTTTCCAATTTTGATCCTGTATTTGTAGTCAGCTACTCTGAAACCCTCTCTGACCAGGATTTCTTTAGTATTTTAAAGATAATGCTAAATAATGCATTTTCTCAAAATAGCATGTAATTAAAAAATTAAACACCATGACCATCATGGTTGTAAGTGTTCACAATCCATCAATTAAATAGATTTCAATTAATCTTTAATCAAGCGACATTATTTAACGAACACAAAAGAAAATCAATGAGAAATTACTCAATATATATTACACGTATGGTACAAACCAGTTTATCAATAAAGACATAAATAGTAACTGAAGAATTTATTTCAGCACCCTTCAAAGTAGCACTCAAAAAGTGCACTGTATAAATAATCGCTCAATCGTGTCCTCTTAATCGCGCGCCCCGACAGCGACTCCGACTACCGAAAATATATGTGCCAACACCCCACTTACACCCCGAACTTTCACCCACAGTGGAAAGTGAATCGAGAAAATAGCCGACTGGAAATTACGCTCCCCGGCAACGTAAATATTTTCGAGCGGTGCTTTATACACCGCACCAGTAACACACTCCCGCAGCTGTACACCGAATTAATGCGTCCGTAGCGCATTTGTCGGCCTCGTCCAATTGACCCCGGCTACAAGCGCTTAATGAAAACTTATTCTCCGATCGATGCGCGAGGACAATCCGGGCCGCACACTGTGGAAAACGATAAATAAAGTTTCGGCAAAAGCCGGCGATACCCTGCATTGACAGTGACCAGCGTTGCATGTCCCATATCTGGGCTCCGCGCTTACACACACGCACACACATCGCATACGGTGCGCAGCTTTTACGGTGTCGCTGATTATCATCTGCCATCTGTTTGGGTCAGCGCATTCATTGCGCGAAAATTTTCGGGGATGATGACGAGGAGCTGCTATATATATATAGCACGCGGTGGCGCTGTACTGCTTCAGCCGATGCGCCCATTAAACCCCGGCTTGCAGTACACACACACACGCGCGTGCACGCGTTCTTTCTGTAATGCATCGGGGGAGGCCCTGAAATATGATATACTCCGCGCCGCTCGACCGGTGCAGCAGCAGCGGCAGCAACAGCGTCGGGGCTATTGAATTTCTAGAGTGATCGAACGCACGATACGCAACGGCGCTGCTGCGGCTCTTATAGTGCTTTCATAGTAGCGAGTTCCCGAGGGAATTTTAAACTTTAATCTGCATGTCTTGAGTTACGCACGAATAAGTAAAAATTATGCGGTTTGCACTTGAATCCTATGAGTATATGTTATATTTGAGTCTTGAGACACAGTTGAGAATGGCTAAATTTAATTCTCGAATGCAATAAAGACAGTGTGGTTGCCCTAATGCACAGAAATGCTATTGGGATTCGATCTCGCTATTCGAGGATATGCCAGATACGTAATGAAACCTGCACGTATGCAAATAAATGCTATAGTATAATGTAGCCACACTTTTCGAAATAAGTGCCCATCTAAGTCCCCGTTCAAATACTTGCGTAAACTATAAGTGTTGACTACAGCGTCCTGAAATGCTGAATTATATCTAGCGATACCTTTGAACGTGCACGCACACTGAATGTGAGTGCAAGCATTACAAGAATAGTATAGGACACTCGCAGAAGCCTCTTTGTTCTGCACTATAATTAGAGAGGCTCCAGAAGCATCGGCTATGACTCCAAATTTTGACTCGGAGAGGGACCAAGTAATGTATTACTTGCAAGGATCCTCAAAGCAGGCCTCTTATAACACAAGTTGCATCAAGTATCTTAAAGTTTTTGAATGTACGCGCAGTTCCGCTGCGTACGCATCGAAAACTATAATATACTTATTGGCACTTCTGTTGCGAAGATAGCCGTACGTTTAACGCGCGCACGATGAGAGACCGTGCGTATACCCGCGCGCAAGAGGAAATCCAAAAATCATATCGAGCGCCGACATTTGCGCTTCAGGTGAGCCGAAGCGCTGAGCGATACCTTGAGGCGCGACTGCGATTGACTGAATTTCCGAGGAGAGAACAGCGTCGCCGCGAACGTTCTACGGCAACCTTCATGCTCGATAGCAGAACCGCGTCGCCGCGAGCGCTCTAGGCTACCTTCATGCTCGAGGGCAGGCTGGGGTCTACCTGTGGGTCTACCTTCATGCCCGAGGGTAGCTACAGTAACCTGCGGTAACCTGCGGTAGACTTCATGCACCTGGGCTTGCTTTCATGATCGATGGTACATCGGGTAAATCGATGGCTAACTTCATGCCTCAGACCTGTCGTCGATCACGAAGATAGCTCTTAGAGTCCAGTGTGGCTAACTCGCACAGACGTCTCGATTCTGCGCAGTAGAGCCTCGCGCTCATTGGCTTACGAAGTGCGCGCGCGCTTTGAAAGAGTACGGGAGGGAGCCGCCAAGAAAGCGAAAAATCGGCCGGGCCAGGGTTCAAATCCCACCACTATCGCTTTTTTTTTTTTTTTTTTAATAACGCTTAAAGCTAAATACTCCACGCATAAGAGTTCAATAAGTAAATTGTTTAAATTAAGACTTTCACTTTTAAAACTACATACACCACGTACAAAATTATGATTTAAATAAAATAAATATTTTAAAATAATTAATTTATGTAACTTTCATACATGGGGTATTTATTAGTTTAACGGATTTAAAGATATTAAGCAATTTTGTAGTTAAGAATTAACGGTTTAATCATTAAACAATATTTTTATTGACCTTTATGTATGGGGTATTACCTTGATATCCATATGGTTTAATTAAAACAATTTATTTATAGAATTTTCGTACATGGGGTATTTGGTTATAAGAGTATTAATTTTTTATATATATGTTTCGCAATCCAACTTGAACCCTTCGGTCAAATCGCATAACCCTTTTTCTTCGATTATTATCGGGGCCATTCGGTCAGTTCTAAAATTTCCTTAGAACATGCCATGAATACTAGAATGAATTTAATATTTATTGAATAAAAAAATAGAAAGATTAATTAATTTAAGTACTCCAAGCGCAGCAATAAAAACAATTTAAATAATAAAACTATAAGCTCCTTAACCCTACTAACCTAAGCACAGTAATTTTGAATTATTTAAATGACTTATTGAATTATTAAAAAAAAATTTTTTAATATTAAACTATTTATGTAACCATACTAGTATGTTTTTCTAACCATTTCGCTTTCTCAAAGAGAAACTTTTGTTAGGATGAAAAAACGCAAATCTGCTGCCAATTCATTGGCAGTTAACCCTGTAGAAATTATAAAATGTAATAAAATGTAAGAAAATGTAATTAAACGTAAAAAAAACATAAAAAACTGTTGTATTTCGGACATTTTTACATTTTTTTACATTTTTTTTACATATTTTAAAGTATTATTATGTTTTCTTACGTTTCATTACAATTCCTTATTTGAAAAGGAAATATTCTGTTCTAATTTGTCACCGATAGGTAGCGAGGCATGTATAAATCAATTCACATGTACAAAATAGGAACTTTATTTATATTTATATTTTTTTCTCTGCTCTAAATAAATATTTCTAAAAAAACGACATACTTTGTCCTCCGTATTCTTATCAGGAACCTTCAGTTAAAATTTCAAAAGCTTTCATTGTTAACTCTTGAAGAAAAATGCATTTGAAAATATACAACTATAGTAGTATATTTTCAAATATTTATTTTATTTAAATCATAATTTTGTACGTGGTGTATGTAGTTTTAAAAGTGAAAGTCTTAATTTAAACAATTTACTTATTGAACTCTTATGCGTGGAGTATTTAGCTTTAAGCGTTATTAAAAAAAAAAAAAAAAAGCGATAGTGGTGGGATTTGAACCCTGGCCCGGCCGATTTTTCGCTTTCTTGGCGGCTCCCTCCCGTACTCTTTCAAAGCGCGCGCGCACTTCGTAAGCCAATGAGCGCGAGGCTCTACTGCGCAGAATCGAGACGTCTGTGCGAGTTAGCCACACTGGACTCTAAGAGCTATCTTCGTGATCGACGACAGGTCTGAGGCATGAAGTTAGCCATCGATTTACCCGATGTACCATCGATCATGAAAGCAAGCCCAGGTGCATGAAGTCTACCGCAGGTTACCGCAGGTTACTGTAGCTACCCTCGGGCATGAAGGTAGACCCACAGGTAGACCCCAGCCTGCCCTCGAGCATGAAGGTAGCCTAGAGCGCTCGCGGCGACGCGGTTCTGCTATCGAGCATGAAGGTTGCCGTAGAACGTTCGCGGCGACGCTGTTCTCTCCTCGGAAATTCAGTCAATCGCAGTCGCGCCTCAAGGTATCGCTCAGCGCTTCGGCTCACCTGAAGCGCAAATGTCGGCGCTCGATATGATTTTTGGATTTCCTCTTGCGCGCGGGTATACGCACGGTCTCTCATCGTGCGCGCGTTAAACGTACGGCTATCTTCGCAACAGAAGTGCCAATAAGTATATTATAGTTTTCGATGCGTACGCAGCGGAACTGCGCGTACATTCAAAAACTTTAAGATACTTGATGCAACTTGTGTTATAAGAGGCCTGCTTTGAGGATCCTTGCAAGTAATACATTACTTGGTCCCTCTCCGAGTCAAAATTTGGAGTCATAGCCGATGCTTCTGGAGCCTCTCTAATTATAGTGCAGAACAAAGAGGCTTCTGCGAGTGTCCTATACTATTCTTGTAATGCTTGCACTCACATTCAGTGTGCGTGCACGTTCAAAGGTATCGCTAGATATAATTCAGCATTTCAGGACGCTGTAGTCAACACTTATAGTTTACGCAAGTATTTGAACGGGGACTTAGATGGGCACTTATTTCGAAAAGTGTGGCTACATTATACTATAGCATTTATTTGCATACGTGCAGGTTTCATTACGTATCTGGCATATCCTCGAATAGCGAGATCGAATCCCAATAGCATTTCTGTGCATTAGGGCAACCACACTGTCTTTATTGCATTCGAGAATTAAATTTAGCCATTCTCAACTGTGTCTCAAGACTCAAATATAACATATACTCATAGGATTCAAGTGCAAACTGCATAATTTTTACTTATTCGTGCGTAACTCAAGACATGCAGATTAAAGTTTAAAATTCCCTCGGGAACTCACTACTATGAAAGCACTATTACGCGCGTGCGATGAGTTTTATGCTGTGGCTGCAGTACCTACACCTTTTTTTCGCTCGCCTGTTTATATATTACTAGTAGAAGCGGAGCAGAAGCGCCCGCGTTGATTCGGCGCGATTACTCATTTCGTGATCGAGTGCTTATTAATTGGAGATGTGCTGCTGCTGCTCTACCCGGCCTTGGATTTACGTTTATGGCAGTTTAATCGGACGTGTATGCGCTCGCGTATGTTTATTTGGAAATCGGTGAGGGAATTGTTATCGAATTTACTGGGGATTACGAAATGGACGCATATGGCGATGCGTTGGTTGTGTATAAAATCAGAGACGGATGGGTTTAGAAGGAGAAGTAAATGCCATTTCATTTTGTGTCTTAATTACGGTTGGCTCCAATAAATTATCAAAGTTGATGAGCTGGTGATTTATTGGCGCTATACAACTACCACTTTTAATATTATTTAGTAAAGGGGGGGGGGGTGAGCAGAGCGCACGGCAAAACAGCCTAGGTTGGGATGTTAGGAGCGACATAATTTGTATAACGTTACAAGTCGTGGTACGTGTGGAAAGCAGTTAGGAGCTTCTTAATGTATGCCCAGAACATGACTGGATGAGTATTGTGTCGGTTTTTGCATCGCTTTCATAACATTTGATATTTTTAGAACACAAATATCAATGTTTTAGATAAAATCAGGTGAAAACTCTTGATTCTATCTTATAGTCGCTGATAAAACACTCAAATATATTCATTTACGTGTCATGCAATCCTGGACTTCTTTGCGATGAAACGTAGAAGCCATTGGTTTTCTTCTTTCCCCACAGTTTTGGCAAACGACTAAAATGGCTTCTTATAAAAATCATTGAGAAAAACCAATTTTTTTTTACTTAATACAATATTTTTATTTATTTAGGAACTAATAAAGATATTTAAATGTTAAAATTTAACTATTTTGAAGACATCATACTATAATTAAGTCGCTTTATACTTAGAGTATTTCACTTTACTTCACTATCCACTATGGTGATTAAATGTGTTTGCATTTAGGAATCATTTATTAGATTCGTTTTAATAGTTGTTGGTGTTTAAGATTTAACTTTGATGTCATTTGGAAAAATTGAATTTATAGTAAAAAGATATTCTTTAAGTTACTTCTAACCTTGTAACACGTAAACTGACTTATACTACTGCGGATAAAACGCTTTAAGTCCTGTACTTTTATTGAATTTATTTGGATTCTATTATTTATACTTTAATTGCTCGTTATCTTGAAAGTGTTAGAAAATGCAAAAACATCCTTTTCTTAATAATGACAATAAAGCATTAAGTCTTATATTGTAATTTATTTATTCGTTAATAAAAAAAATGAATAGCCTAATTTCATGATATACCATTTCTTACGATTTTCTATGAATAGTCATTTATTTGTAGAAGAATTCATATTGCACAACGTATAAATTGTTTTATGGGATAAATTTCAATGATGATCAGATAGTGTTTACTAATGCAACGACAAATTATGCATCGTAAAGAAGATAATTAATGTCAGCTCTCTCTACCGTAAAATACGACTTGTGTTTTATACTGTTGCACTTAGACTGCATTTTATAATCTCTTTGAAATACTTACATAAAATTGCGAAAATTATAATATATAATGAAGAAAAATTCATCCTTATCTGAAAGTTTACAATAGTCCCCTAACGTTAAACTAGTTGCATGTCCGTAGAGCATCATCATAAATCCTTCTTCCCTATACGACAACTCTCTGCGTCTTCCCGTCTACTTAAAAAAAAGACGTCTACCATCGCAGAAGCTGTTCACTAACGCGAGCATTACAGCTTCACACGACGCTTACCTTTACGACACGCATTAAGTAAGTATACGAACTAAACAATTTCGTAAGGAAAATAAGGATTTTTAGAGCGTTTAAAGCGCCCAAGTAGCATGGCCCGTAAAAAAGACAACAAGAAGAAAAAACAACAACGTTCCACGGGCAGAAGACACACGAAGGGAAATATAAATGCCCCGCGCAATTTTCCGTTCCGAAATTACCTTTCTAACTTATCTTCATACAATGAACAGTAGTGTAGAGACATCCATAAAAAAATGCGAAGGAGTCATTAAAGTGCGGCTTTAAAAAGCCCACAGCGACGGCGGCGGCAGCAGAAGAAGGCGTTGCAGGCATAAAGTTTCGCTGCTGCTGCTGCTGCTTCCTCTCTACATCTAGCGCGCAAAAGTTTCCTAGTCGGCCGGAAGTCATGACTGCAGCGCGAGTATAAGCAGCGCGTATTACACGCATTACAGGCCTCGAGATGGATAGAGGATGGATATAGCGTGTGCGCGAAAAAGCCGGCCGAAGAGGGAAGTCCGAGGCGTGTGCAACTTTTAACGGCAGTGCTCGCGCGCGAGCGAGTGAGCCTCGAGGCGAGCCGAGCCGTGCTGTCGAAGGTAACGCGCGTGTCCGCTCGCGCTGCGGAATAAGGATGCGTAAGCGGGGAGTTCCGTGTCAAGTGGCCCGGTGCAGGAGAGAAAAGAAAAATTGAAATCCTTCATGATTGGTGGGCTTGAAGAGCTCGAGAAAAATGGAGCGTGAAAAACTTGCTAGTTTACTTGTCTTCTTACAGATGCTTGCATGCTGATTCAATGTTATTATGGAACACAACATTGATTTTTTATTAAACTTTAGGTAAAATTAGATATACAAATAAATGAAAATCAATTTTCTTAAAACATAAATTTTCAAACCTCGATTCAAATGCATGACTAAAGAATTTAATATATAATTGATGGAACGTTGTAAAATATATACGGATAAATAAACATAATATAACCTGATTGTTTACTGAAAAAATCTTATAACATTCTATCTGTATCTGTGATGTCGATCATAACACCAGTGATTAAAGAATTCCTATCTATTGGTATCGGAACTCGACTCTAGAGATAAGCTTCGTAAGCTGTCGGAAAAGGTGCCTTTTCTACATAGAGTGTATCTATATATAGTTATAGGCAACGCCAAATGGCCAATATTTAAAACTGGAAGAGAAGGCTACTTCAATTGGTTTACACCTCTAGTATATCTATAGTTATTTTAAATTATTTTTCCCTTAATTAAGAAACAACGTAAATATTAATGAACAATGGCAATATTTTACGTATAATCTTCATATAAGTAAATTTATAATCCATATATATTGCTTTTGCTTTTGCCAAGAAAAAAAACAAACACCCATTGTTCATGTGATTTGGTAATTTCTTCAATAGCTATATGTACTAAAGAAAAATTGAACTATAATTATAGTAAAGTTATCACTTAATTAAAGGAGTGTACAAATGTTTTAACTCATTTGTATTACAAAAAGACACTAAACAAGTTTAAATAAATTCATAATCATATTTTGATTGGACCACTCGACTTGGAAGCTCCACGATACACTTTATCTCTCCCTCCTTCTCTCGCCATATCCGTCCTGTTGTCAGTAAAAACCTATAACGCGTATCGACGCACCGTGAAAGTTTCGGGTGTGCGGCTGTGGCGCGACGGTGTACCAGCCACTCCATGCCTTGGCAGACTCTCTCTAAAGAGAGAGAGAGATGTAAACTTCTGAGTCTCGAAATTGGAGGCGAAGGTTGTACACGCTGCCGCGGAAGAGGAGACGAAGCGGCCGCAGCCAGCGAAAGAAATTAGGCGAGCGGAAAGGGAGGAGAGCAGAATAAGAAGAAGATAAAAGTGAGAACGGATAGAAGCGACGGAATCGAGCAGACAGCTTAGCACTACCGGAGAGATGAGAGAAAGGAAGGAGAGAAAGAGATGGATAGTAAAAAAATAAGTAAAATGTGGATTACTCGTTGTCGAGAGTTCAAAGGAAGATGGAGACACGCGCGAGCTTTTTATAATTCTTAGAAAAACAACCTTGGCAATTTATCATTTTAAATGCCGTTCCTGTAATTTCGTGGTTTTTCGCTCGCATGCATCTTCTTCGCAGAAGCGTGAGTAAAGTACCACGTGACAACGTTTTTAATGTTGTCGCGACCGCGAAGAGGGAAATATTCTTTTTTTTAACAGTTTATCCTATCGCGTTCCTCGGCGACCGAGATTTTTCACTCAATAAAACTCTGTTTATCTTTTAACATCTGTAATTTTAGTCTTGTCAAATAATATATGTTTGGTCAAATTGATACTGTACTTAAATTTTGAACAATGTTTCAATTATTTATTCAAGTAAAAATGCATATTAAACCTAAACATTATTTTTGACCAAAAACGAGCACAGTATGAAATCTGGAATATATATCCATCACTTTGACAATTCAATTTCTTCCTTGATCGACCTAAACATTGAAGTTCAACAACCGCTGAATGACATTAATCAGAAACGATATGAGAAAGAAAAAAAAAACAATCGTAACCAATAAACGACATCTGTTAAAAGTGTCAAAGCCGTAGTATATAAAACATATAAATTGAGCGCAATAAAAAAGGAAAGACAAGTCAGCGCTTCTGAAGAGGAGCGCAACAGACGAATAAAAATCGACCGGTTATCAAGTTATTTATGATTTCGGCGAAAAATGCGCACGTCGAAGGACCTTGGTAGCTTTTGTCCGACTTTCCGTCGATTTTGACATCCCTCTCTCTCTCTCTTTCTCTCAGCTTCTCATCTCATCATTTGTCAAAGCGTAAAAGAGAGCGTCGAGAATCATTTGCGGAGTCGTACACACGAACATCTCTTTCAGCGCCGTGATAAATGATCGTGGCCGAAATGATCGCCCCAGAAGCAAAGCGCACGCACGAACAATTATACATATAAAGTCGGACTTTCCTCCTCGATCGTCGATTTTCACTTATATCCACACTCCGTCGTGGGTATATATGTATAACGCACGCAGGCTGTATGTCCAACGAGCGTGACGGCGAATTCGGGAGCGAGACTACCCAACGATGATGATCTTATCGATGAAAAATCGATTTCCGCAGGCAGTAGTATGTGTGTGTGTGTGTGTGTGTCAACAGTTGTGCGCGCGCGTGCCATTCGATTATTGAGTCGTCCGAGAGTAGGTACAGCAGCACAGCCAGTGAATGCTTTTGCGCTCGTGGGCTATAACAAAGGAGGAACGCCCCTGCCTGGATAATGAAAATGGAGACGCGCACTTTGGCCCCGGAGTGCTAGTAGTTCATTAATTTTCGAGAGCGAGAGTGAGCGATTGAGACAGAATCCAGAAATTACGCGCAGCGAATTTTTCATGATTTACTGCCCCTTACGTGGCTACACGTGAAAGTGATACACATTAAACGGAATTAATGATTCGCGCGACAGCTGATACTTGCGTGCGTGTATGCAAAAAGTTATTGTGCTTTTGTGGAATAAGTGCGCGGAGAATCATTACGCTAATGTATTCATGGGACTTTTTCTGGGTTGTACATATGTTAAAATCTGGTAGGGAAAGCTGGGGACAAACACTTATGGTGTTGTAGGAAAAGATCATTGTATAACAAAAGAAAATATATATGTTTCTGTAAGTCGCTCAGTAAATCCAATAAATATAATGAATTATTAATAATTTAATTCAGTAGCTATGACAACATTTTAATCTTGCTCATCAGCCATTTATTTCATATACCTACATGCATATTTAAATAATAACAAAAATCTCTTCTTAAAATAAAGAAATGGTAACGAAATGTAACTGATAATCCATATACAAAGCAAGAAAAGCCTTGATAAGATGTTTTTATTTGGATAAATTTGATCGAATACAGAGTCAAGGATACCTCTAATATAAGCTGTCTGAAAACGAAGTCCGCGTGATGGTGATTAAAAATAGGTAAATGAAGTTCTGCTTATTCCAGAAATAATTTTTCTTTCAGGCTTCCATCGTAGACTATTTATTAAAAACTTATCCTTTTTCAATTTTAGCGATCTAAAATACGTTTCTGAAGGAACGACTGAATAAATCATCGTTAACCAAAGTACCTTTGGAAGCAAAGCTTTCGCGAAAACACGAGCTCTGTTAAAGCGCGTGTACAAGACTCAGGCGTCTCTCATCTCCCGGCCCTTCAACCTCCTCCTCTCTTTTTTCTCTCTTCCGTTTCATTTTTTTTCTTCCTCCTCCATACACACGCCACGACTCATCCGGAGCTGCATGAAAAGTGCGACTCTCCTTTTATCCTCTCTCCCTCGTTCGGCTTCACCCATAAATAAGCGACCAGTTCGGTCTTACGGTAAAAGTGGGTCGCCGTCGTCATCGTCGTCCTCATCATCATCATTATCATCAAACATGCGCGGAGCCGACGTTAAAAGAAAAAACGGAAAAGATGGCAAGGCGCGTGTTTTAGAATCGCAAGGCGCGCATTACGCGCGCTCCCTTCGCCCTCTGTGTGTATTTTATGGCTCGAGCCACAGCAAGTATACACTGAGAATGCGCGTATATGTAAGTGTGCGCTGAACGCTGAGTTTGCACTGCAGTGCGTGCAGTTTCGTAATTGTGTGTTTGCTTCGACTTCGAGAAAACTGATTTGTTGCTAGTTTTGCGGAGAGTCATGGTTGGAAAAATTTCTTGTAAATACGCTTCTCTTTTTCATTCATGCTTGTGTGGAGATGCTGAAGTTTCGAAACTATGCTTTAATGTGTAGACTTTCAGTAGTGAACTAGGGTAATAACAATGAAATTATAAATATTGTAGTTATCATAAAACGTCAAAAAATTAAAAAAATAATAATAATAATTTAAACGAAGATTTAAATTTTTATTATAACAGTTGAAAAAAGTAAAAAGTTTGGTTTACTTATTTTATTTATCTGTATCATATGGATACCAAAGAAGAAAAAGTTTCATGCTAGTATCCAATTGCAAAAGATTACTGTAACTTAGTGTACTTGAATAAATAAATCATGTTGATTGTGGAATTAAGAGTAAATTATGCCAAGAAAAACGTAAGCAATGAATAACTTTAATTTGAACATTCTGCAGTTATATTTGTTTTTGTGACTATCCATACGAAATCAATAAAATTCTTGCAACGTATCATTTTTCAAATAATTAATAGCAACATTACTTTTTCTGCAAACGATGGTCGCTGTAATAAATTTTAAATATGGCATCTTGCAATACATGAATTAGAAAGTTAATCAACCGAGCTCATTCCTGATGAGTGAATCATCATGATCATAAATGAATCATCATCATAAATCTCCCAAAAATGTTATGCTCCTTCATATGTATCTTTAATTGTGTAACTGATCATTAAGATGGACTTAAATTGATTCATAAAAAGAAAAGAAATAATTATTTATGTTAGTTATATTCTGATCATCTATTTATTTTCCAATTTCAAGAAAAGTGATTAAAAACTTTTTTTTGTACTATAAGTTTACAATGATAATGAATTATTGATAAATTAGCTTCAGCCTTTACCAACTACTATTATTTATTTATGAAGTAGTATATAGAATGTTCAAATATCTATTAGAAAAGTTTTGGTATATCACCGAGCATTTACTGATTTACGTCATTCAGGAGACACGCGATTACCTGATGCACTAGATTAAAGACTACGAGTTTTTCCATAATTGCAATAATAACAATATAATACAATTTCTCTCAACTTTATTGACTAATTTGAAATTGATGATTTGTATCCGGCTATTGATGATATTAAAAATAGATGAAAATTAAATAATATCCGAAGCGTTATATCGTCATCACAGCAAGTGCTTATACCCGAAAAGAGTTTCCTTGAGCAAGTTGGTCATAATACCCGTAAAGGGTAATCACTGGATATTTTTCGGATACGTGTACCCACAAACTTTATAGGTTTATTTAACTCATATATTTATGAAATTTTTTAATTATTTCTCCCAGTGCGCATAATGAAAAGAAAAACGTATCGTATACTATTCTACGAAAAAATAAGCTTCGGAACATCTGCTACTGATTGATTATCTCACCAATAAAGTTACTCGCCCATACATTGACTGCACTAACTACCTTTTCGAAAGTGTTCAGCTACGCCAGTCGCTTCTATTGTTGCACGAGTAGAAACGCGTGTACAAATCGTAAAAGACGTGCACAGACGCGTGCGCAAGAGTATAGAAAAAAAAATCAGCCTCTGGCCGTGATTTACGCACGCATCATCGCTGTGCCGCAGACCTCGGGCGCGAGTAGTATATAGTGCGTAATGGGGAGGAGAGGACATCTCTCGTGCGGTTTACGCACTTTCGAGCCCTGCGGGGTGATGTATTTTTTAACTGCCGACGACACGAATAGTCTAATCTGCACCATTATTACGAACTTTTTATAGCGCATAAATCAATTCGACCCAAAGTACGCGAGTTATACGCCCCGTGTCGAATCCACGTCGCCCTGCGCGCGCGCATGCGCGTCTTGGAAAATGCTCGACACTCCTTTTTATACCTCATTTCTGACTCTCCCGCTCCATCATTTCTTCATATGCGTGCCGGTTATAGGGGGTGCTTTATTTTTTTCCCCCTTTTGTTTTTCTCTCTTTGCGGTATATGGTCCTGATCTTTTTACATCACTCTCTCGGTCGTCTTCTGCGGCTGCCAGTAAAGTTTCCTTTTCATCTCTGTTTTTGCAGTCTCTTCTACCATCAGATATGCACGCCGCATTTAGCTTTCTTACATACATTTTTTACGATTATACTTTTAGTAAATCTTTTATTGATTTATTCAATATAAGGTTTTAAATGAACGGTTGTATATTAGATATTCAACAAAATTTTCTAAAAACGAAATAACTGGATGATATCTAAAAAAAGTGTTTAAACATTCACAAAAAGACTTTTGAGAAGTATTTTATAAATTATATATCTTAACCTTGTAGAAAATTATAGAGTTTTATTTGTAGCTGTTTTATAGCTTTTCGGTATTAGCTTATATCCGATTCGGATAGCATGTTGTAAGCCAGGAAACTAAATAAATCTAGATACTTCTCTACCAAGGTTATGCGTATAAAATTCAAATGAGAATAATTCTTTCAAATAAAAAACGTAAAACATTCATGTTTAAAAAAATTAAAGATTGATCGATTAATAAACTGTAACAAGGTTACAATTGTTATCGGTTAGTTACAGTTTGTTCTTCCACGTAACAAAACCAACAACCAAATTCGGTTCGAGTTACAAAAATCACATCTATAATAGTATTAGAACAGAAGTTTCGATATTTTTCTGTCTTTTTATTTTCTCACCGTCTCTCAGCACGACCTTTTCTGCCCTTCCTCGAGGCCTTCAACAAGGCTCTGCTCGTCTTCAATGAATGCTCTCTTTTTTTTCGTTCTCGCTTCTTCAAGACCTCCGACGACGACGAAGCCAAACCGCAGTTCGCGCATGAACGAGGGGAGGAACACGTACTCTATAGCTTTAGCGTTTCCGCATCGGGAAAGTTTTACGACTCGACGACGGCGGTAACTGGGTCGCGATAAAGTTGCCATGGCAAAAGAGAGTGAGAGAGAGAGAGAGAGACGAAAGGAGCGGATCCTCCCCCGACTTGCCGGATTTCGATGATTTTCCACGAACTGCCATACGCTCTGTATGCTTGAGGTGTCTCTTTTTGGCCCTACAACCAGAGTGTAAAATCTTCATCAGCGATGAATACTTTTTTGGTGGGAGGCGAAAAATATTCCATTGTAAAAATGTATAAGCGGATGCGGAGAAAATTCGCCGGTAATTCAAATTGCCATATTTTTCTTAAACAATCAATTTATTTGAATAATTCAATAAATTTATAATCACCGACGCAGAAAACGAATAAAATAACAAAGTTGTAAAATAAAATTAAAAAAAAAAATTATATTTTTAACGGGCATGTAATGAGCTTTTTTTATGCCTGAAAGCAGGGTAGAAAATGACGCATTTGAGCACGTGTTTGGCAAAAGTGTGCAAAAATATCCATTATCTCCCGCCGAAGCGGGAAATCATGAATATTATCTCCCGCCACGAGAGAATTTTCTAATAAAAATTATGACGAAATACGCAGTAAAAATTACCGTGAATGACAATAAAGCTGGGAGACTCCAACTTTCCGACAGTTTTTATTGATATTTACGATCAACTTTACTACACTCAAGGGTAAAATTTGCCTGACGTAGAGTAAAAATTCCCTATACGAATCTTAGAAAAATCTAATAGAATAGTGGAACATAAAGTTACACAATGAAATGGATGGTAAAATTTGTGTGAAATTTTTTTAAAAATTTGGATTTTCTTCCAATTGTTATAGCAGTATCATTAATACTTGAACAAGTACATTTGTATACAGTTATCTTAGAGTTAGACTAATATTTGTGCACGCTCAGTTGTTATCCTTCATCAGCTGTCTTCTTTTTCTCAAATCAGGTAAGTTTTATACCATTCAGTGCGGTCAAATTTATAGTAAAATATCGGTAATAAGTGCTGGAAAGTCGGAGTGTCCCGTGTAAAAAAATAAGTCTAGGACAAGTCTGGCAAAAGTCTGGCTCAAAAAGTTTTGCAAAAGGCTTGCAAAAGTCTTGCTACGGAAACGATCCCAGACTTTTGGCAAACAAATGCAAAACAAAAGCATAGCGTTCCGTCATTTCTGACGTAACCTAAATCTTTGTCACTCTTTTTACAAATATTTAAATTTCATAGAAGATTACAATGTTTAAAAAAATGTTTTCACGGTTTAATAGAAAACTATTATTTTTTATTTTCCGGTGGATATTAAAAATAAGTGTAGTGTTCTAATTACTTGTAAAAATAAGTTTTCGTAACATAATTGAACAAAAATCTGGCATAGTATGGGATTGTCTACGTAACCAGACTTTTGTAAGATTTTCTGGACCAGACTTTTGCCAGACTTGTCCCAGACTTACTGTTTTACACGCGGTCCCAGCTTCATAGTTATTTACGGTAATCTTTACCGTGAATTTTGTTATAATTTTTGTTAGGAAATTCTCTCTGTGTAGAGATAATATAAAAATCGGGTAAGAATGCAGAGGATAATCTCAGGAAACCCATAAATCGAGGGAACCATCCGTATGGTACCACATGTTTTTTGGGGTTAGTTTTAGAAAGAAATACATATAGGTGTTTATTATTTTTAAGTTTTATATATTACATTTTTATTTGAATTTTAATTTTGTTTATTTACTAATTTTTTTAAGTACATAAATTAAATAATAAAAATTTTGAACTATGTTGTGCACGGTTCAAAATGTACAATCCTCTATCTAACTCACATGCATAAAAAGGCCGTATCATGCCGTCGTTGAAAAAATAGCTCTTTTTCTCCCCTTGTAGCACAACGTACTATTATATAAATGAGAAAAAAATTAGCTAACGACACATTGGCACCGAATTGAAAAATAAATTAATTGCGAATAAACGTTTTTTAAAACATAAAATGTATAACCCAAAATGTATAGATAGAAATAACTACTCAATGTACTTGCTTAGTAAATATATGATAAAGTTTATTAATCATTTTATGAATTTTAAAGTAGCGTAGTCAAATTATAGTCCAGTCATTGATAGACAATAAGAACCTTGAAAATATAAACGAATGTATCATTTTAATTTAATAATACTAATCATTTCTGAAAATTTGAATATAACCATTTTGTTTAGTTTCGAACACTGATCAATAAAAAAGGGATAACTCTGCTTGCGTTAATAGTTACAGATTGTACAAGATTATTATATTTTCATAAAAACAATAATAATAAATATTAACATTCAACGTGATTGTTTAGTATATGAGTGTTGATTTATTTTCCCCACTGGAAAGATCCACCGATTCCAATTGATCCTTGGGGTTTGCCACCGGGCTGCTTGTTAGCTCCACCGTTGATGTTAATGCTACCGTGGTCGTTACCCCACACCTTCTGCTGACCTTCTACGCTCCATGAAGTTTGTCCACCTTCTTTCTTGCCATTGATAGAAATTTGTCCATTATCTTGCGGTGATCGAACTAAGCGCTAAAAATAATCATAAATTTTCAATTAAAAAACGTATCAATGCGAGTACAAATTATGATTCTCTAATTCCTTATACAGCGTACTTACATGGCGAGGATTGAATGGACCTTGACCAGAGAAGATAGGAAATTGCGGCTTGTTCGGATGGGGTTTCTGTATAGGTGATACGTAGGCATCTACTGCTACCATAACTGCTACAACGAGCAACGACAAACTAACGAGGAACTTCATGGTTCAATTGTGTTTGGTAGCTGCTCAAATAGTTAAAAATCTTGTATTTATATTTTACACAGTTAAATCTATGATTTCTAATGTTTTATTTTACTAGTAATAAGAAATCTGTATTAATTCTAATTTTGTAAATTGCATAAACTTTATTATCTACTATTATACTTATAGAATTACTATTATAAAGCAAGAAAAATATTCATGGTTCTTCTTATAAGCAAAAGTATAAAAGATGAAACTGGGAATAAAGGATCGAATTAATTATTTATAGCGTTTATGAATATTCCGAAAACATTCAGCAAATATATAATGCTCGAATATCTACTTATATAATGAATTATGTATAGTTCAATTATATGTATAATTCAGTTATATCATAATAAGCCGTTATCAATCGAATACATAATAGTCACATAAGGTAGAAGCACTAGTACTCGACTACCTAACTCAAAACTGAAATTTCAACTGATATAACAGAAAAGGGAAATTAATTGGAAAAATGTGACGCGTGCTATCATTTATAAAATATATCTAATTTTCATCTAGACATATTTTTTTCATCTAAAACATCACTACAAAAGAGAAATTGATATTAGATTAAAAATTGTCAAAATTTCTAGTAGTCGACCACCGAAATCTAATAGTCGGCCGATTGAGTTCTAGTATTCGACAAACAACAAAATCATATTTCAAGTATAATAGAATGTACAAAATGATATATATGAGTAAAAGATGTACAAATTTTAGTGATAGAATAGTAAATTATTCATAACTTTTCAAACGCAGATCATTTTATGAAAATATAATTTTGCGTACGTTAATGTTGTGTTAAGGTTAAATCGCGATCTTTTTCTATAACAATGAAATTATTACGTGATATATAACATGGTTATTGGAATTAAGATGGTAAAAAATAAAAAAAATTTTATTGAAAAATAATTTCCTTTTTTTTATGTACACAATTTAGTGCGAGAATTCCGAATATCATAACAATGAAACTAATACCAATTTGATAAAATATACAAAAATAGCGACATGTCCTAATATATTTTTTAATATTGTAAATTAGTTTTTAAAGTTTTGAAACGAGTTATAACTCTTTTTGTACGTAAATATTTAACAATGTTTATTGCGTTTAAGGTTATATTATGGTTTTTGCGACCCGGTCGACTACTGAATCATACGGTCAATGTTATGAATTTCAGTTGTCGACCACCATGGTCGACAACTAGAGATTTTACTAAAAGCAAGATCTAGTGATCGACCACAATTAAATAAGGAAATTAACATAATCATTTACACATTTCGTACATCTATATAAAACTTTCATGTATCTAATATACGTTAATACTATTTTGAGGCAACAATAAAAAGTATTTGCATGAAATTGAACGTTTGTATTATCGGACCCTGCAGGCTTCCCTACGAAAGAAAAAGATGGTGTTCCAAACAAACTCGTGAAGGGTTCGCTATTTTGTACATATACGTTATTTTGAGATGTTATCACGCAGGCATTCGCGTGGCATATACAAATAAAGATATCAAAGAATAATATAGAACGTCATTTTATTCATTATGTATCATATATACTTATTTATTTGAATGTAAATACGAAGGTGGTCGACTACTAGGGAGTGGTGGACTACTAATGCATCTACCCTAGCTATCAAAATAACATCTTATTAAGAGTAAAAGAACGTGTACTTTATAACTCAAACTCTTTAGAACTTTAATAGTTATTAGAAATTCAAAACTAATAAAAGGTTTTAGTGAGTATAGAAAAACTTGACTTACATGTGTTACAGGACGCCCTGCGAAACTGTCGAGGAATCAGTGATAATAATTACACCAAAAATTTGCAAGTATTTATACTTGAGATTTGTTTTAAATCATTAATTTTTTCTTTGAAGAGTGGGGATATGGTAAAGTCTTATTCTGGTTAAAGATGATATAATAATAATAAAATCATTGTACAATCTTAATTATGCATAGAGGTATTGCAGTCTGATTTAAAGACGTATATGTACTTCACACCAATCATAATCAAAATAATGTTATAACAAGGAAATTGTTTCAATACTGGGATTAACTGTTTATCTGCTTTGAAAGAGTGCAAACAAAATAATGAATTCAACATTCAATTAAGAGAGGTAAATAAACTTTATGATACGAGTCTGGCATTTTCACTGGGAATCACCAGAGCTGCACTAAATTTATTAATAATATTCATGATGATTTCTTATGTATTCAATACATTTGTACGTTGAGCGGGTATGCACCGATACTGCCAGCGTGATTGTTTTTCACTGTCTGTACGATGTGTATTCAAGTGTGCGGATTAAATCTGGAAAACTCTTTGTAGTATTGCTGCAGTTTGTTAATTGATGATTTCGTTAACGTGAGATAACAAATGGTGTATAAAAGAAAAAAATTGTTCTTGTTTCATCATTCAGTTTCAAATCAACTAATTATACATTCTGCTTAAGTAAGTAAGTACCAGTAGACTTAAAAAATTTATTTTGATATAATGTTATTTGACTAAGTTCTAGGATTTAAATTTCTTTTACCTTATTTATCGATTCTTTTTAATGCAAATTTCTGAAAAGCCATGAGTATTTTGGTAGAGATAATTTAAATTAAATGATCTAGTAATTAAATTTTAAGTAAACATTAAAATACTGATAGTGACTGAATATAATACTAGCAATGTAAAAGATTTGTTTGGTTACTAATTCAAGAAACTGAATTTATTTCCTAAATCTAACTCTTAAAGTAGGTGTTACAAAAAATGTTAGAATATTTTTATTCTGAATCATGTTACACTACTTAATTGTACAAACAAATATTAAAAAAAATATATTTTACAGTAAGAAATCTGTATCAGCCATGAAGTTCCTCGCTAGTTTGTTGGTACTCACTGTAGCAGTTATGGTAGGAATCGATGCCTACGTAACACCCGTACAGAAACCCCATCCGAACGAGCCACAATTCCCCAGCTTCCATGGACAAGGTCCATTTAATGCGCGCCCTGTAAGTACTTTATATAAGGAATTAGAAAATCATGAGTTGTACTCGCATTGATAATTTTTTTAATTGAAAATTTACAATTGTTTTTAGCGCTTAGTTCGATCGCCACAAGATAACGGACAAATTTCTATCAATGGCAAGAAAGAAGGTGGACAAACTTCGTGGAGCGTAGAAGGTCAGCAGAAGGTGTGGGGTAACGATCACGGTAGCATTAACATTAATGCTGGAGCTAATAAGCAGCCCGGTGGCAAACCCCAAGGATCAATTGGAATCGGTGGATCTTTCCAGTGGGGAAAATGAATACGTCAAAAGTTAATACAGCTACTTTCATAACATTCATATTAAATATATTTTCAATTTGATATCAACTGTTTTATAAGAAATCTTGTCATTAGTATTTAAATTAAATATATTTATTTTTATTATGCGTAGCAAATTGTTTATACCTTAAATTTATCTTCTGCTTTTGTTTTCATTTTCCACTATCTTTTTAATTAATCTTCGACTGGAATTTTCTATATTAGTATATAGCCGGGTAGTTAGTTTACTTTGTAGAATATCTAGAAATTACTTTATACAGAAGAACTAATAGAATGTTTCTACAACTATTAAGTTGTCGATTTCTTTTTTGACAAACCACTGTCAACAATTTGGACGGTATTACTTTTGTATAGGTATTTGGATTTTTTATTTATTCTTATATATGATTTAGCTATGAATATTGATAACAAATAAGTACACAAATTTTGTTAGTAATTATAAATGTTTCCGGGACGTAAACTTTTTGTTATAAAATAAGAAAGTTGTCTTGTAACAATAACTAAACAACGTCAATAGTTAATCTGTTATATATAAAAAGATAAAAATCTATTTTTCAAAAATTGAAAAATTGCAATAAAATAAAAAGACATTGATCACTTAGCAAAATAGTTTTCAGTCAAAATGCGCAGAAAAAAAACGAGATGTTGGCTTATATCTCGAGAATAATAAACTAAGTGTTTTTTACTTAATTTTTAGGTGGCAGGAAACACCTCTCAGAGCTTCATCAAATTTTGATTTCCAAACCTGTGACACTCTTCCAGTTAGTAGTTCCTTAGATCTGACAGTTCCCATACCTACACACATTTCTGAAAACACTAGTTTTTGAAATTGAGTATTTTTATTCTAGATATATCTTCAAATATTATTTTGGAAAAAATGCATTCAGCCTTAGTAATAATTTACATTTTGTAAAGATTTCTTTACATTATATAAATATATAGGAAAAATAATTTGTGTATGGACACTCATAGCTATCATAACTGTAATATTTTATTACCTAGGTGAAAATCAAAATTTCAAAACGATATTTTTCGTATGAATGGACTTTTCTTGACGAAAGAGATTAGTTTTGGTCAATTTTATTTATGTTTTAATTAAGCATTAACGAAAAATAAATAAGATATTGAGTTTTTAAATAAATGTCTCCCAGTATGGATATTTATAGTTTTTAGAAGAGTATTTTTGGTTTAAATGCTTAAAAATGCTGCTTAAATTATAAAATCGATCAATATTCAGTTAGCTTATGCTGGGCACGTGTTTAATCTTCAAAATCACTTTTATCACGGAGAATAACATTAGTTTCGTTATTCCCAGGAAAACGTTTGGTTGGAATATTTAAAATCAAAAACTTCTGATAATATTTAATATAACTATAACATATATCTAGCCCAGCATATAAAGTGCTATCATCTAGGGATAGGATCATTACCCACGGGTGTCTACTATTCATACTGAGAGAGAGACCATAGGCAGGGAAGCTCGTTAATGTTTTTGCCTAGAATAAATGTATAATATTGCATACTGATATTTCTATATGCAGGTTAATAAGAAAGTCTCTTTCTTTCGAAACATAAATAACCGATTTCTTATTGAATAACTAGTTCCTTTCTTTTAAATAAGATTATTACGATTTCATTATCTGCTGTCTATGAAACTATGAAATCAAGCGAAAGAAAAAAAAAGCGAGAAATACGAGAATGATATATATATAAGTGCATTATCCAAAGGAATATTTATACCCTCAAAGAGTCCATAAAACAGGGCAAGATACTCGTAGTTTTCAATTTTTTAGCGCACCACAATGGAGAGCTTACACGGCGTGACGCGCAGGCAGCGGCCTGGGCACGTGGCGGACGTGAGAATCAGATTCTTTTTTCCCCATTTCGTGAGAATCTCCAAACCGCGTCGCTCTCCCCCTTTCAATCCTCGCGCGCTCGCGCCATTCCCCTTCTCGCCTCGCTTCGCTCTCATCTCCACCCTAGAAACCTTGTGTATTTTTCAGTTTTTTAAAAATCGCTCCACTGCGTATTACGTATTGCATTATGTATACCTAGGCGGCGTCCGACAGTGAAAAAGCGCCGACTCGTGCCGGTTAATGGGCAATTTACGGTCGCCGTGTGGAAGCGGCGCGCACTCGTTATTCGAAGGAGTTCACGGGTCATCGAGCGGCTGCGCGAGCACGTGCCGCGCCAAGGGCGGGAAAAGGACGCGCGCGCGCGCGAATTTTCACACTGCTGGCTGGCTGCCTGCGGGGCAGGTCGAGGGCGCGCGAGCGATTGCACATATGCAGGAATATCGAAAAATTGCGCTCACGTGCGCGCTCGTGGAGAGGCTATATAGTGATACGCAGTTATATAAGGGCGGGATGTGAACGTAGAGAAATAATAAAGTGTCCGCGAAATTTTTAAAGCTATATGGAGTAAGTGCACATGTACCTACAAGTATAAAGTATTATGGGGTATTTTTCAATGTCTTTATGTCATGTATTTTGAATTTTTCCAAAAATTGTCCTGTATTAATGAAATTCTCATGTGGGATTTCAAAGTACTAGATTCTTGATTTATCACGATAATCGACATTGACTACAATAATTTTATTACAAGCTAATTTACCATGTAATTTTTAAAATGCAAAGTATTTAATAAAAACTTCATATTTTGTTATTGCAATGTTAGTATGTTAAATATTATTAAAATGAAAAATTAGTTATTTTCTTTTGACTCAAATTTTTATTTATTGCACGATCAAATTATATAAAAAAGTATATTTACTTCAAGTACTTTTGATTTTTCTGCCTTCACGTCCGGAAAATAAATATTTATATTTCTCTTAAATTTTCTTTTATTTTTTCAAATTGTAAAAAGCAAAAATATTATTAATATTATTAATTAATATTATTAATATTGTGTATTTATCCAGGTATTTATTTGCCAAACCATCCATTGTAAGTATCAATCGCAAACTACACATATATCACATGACCGCTTATTTTTGTAAATTAATGCAAGCATTTGACAAATGTCAGCAATACTAAAACTTAAAAAGATTATAGAAATAGTAAGTTAACTTAATTTTAAACTTAACTTAATAGTAAGTTTTTTAGCGATTCGTTTTGGATTTACGGAAGTTGGATTTTATAGAATCTACAAACTGTAAGATATAATAAAAATTAAAATGCAAGAATTCACAATAAAAACTTATCCTTTACAATAATACCAACCACGAGATATCGAATCCACATCGAATCCTTGATTTCTAATTTCGATAATTAGATTTGCAAAAGAAAGAAAAAAAATGTCACCAAAAATAACCTAGTAACTACACGGGTAATCCAACCTACGAACGTACAATATCAAATAAAAATGGAAAAACTTCAGTGTCCACACATGCGCTCCCTCATCTCCATCGCTAAACATCTATATCGGTATCCATCCACGCATCCCTTGCGATCCATCTCCGACTCAGCCCATACGTAATAATATGCATATTGGCGCGCATAATGAACAGGCGCGCGCAATATGTAAGGGCCAACGGCAATTCGCAGACCAGGATAGACACAGAGTGCGTAACTCCGTCGGTTCGCGACCCTCCTACTGTAATAACACGTACGGCGTGCGTATATACTATATGCCGGCACGAAATCCGCAGGCCGAGCGAGAGCTGACATGCTGATAGTAACGAGTTTAGACGAATAGGCGTCCCGCTGACGCGCTGGATGAATGGATCGAACGTACAGCAGCGGCAGCAGCTCCATGCGTTTACGATTGGATACACACACCCGGGGCCCTTTTACCGCGATATCTAGTTGAAAGTGAAGGGCCTGTTTATGCGAGTATGTATACGCCGTGCTGCTACCCTTTGATCTGATTTTGAGCATCAACACGAATGAGAGACTCGGCTCCATTCCTGGCTAGTGATAATATTAGATATTACGTGAATACGTCGATTTTACTCTAAATTAGAGTATAATTGTAATAAATAGATTTGATTATTATATGAAGTAATAAGTTTTTCAAATACTCATGACGTAAAATCAAAAGTCTCGAGAATGTTCCAAAATATTGAGTAAAATAAATTTTTATCTCAAAGAATATTCGGATCGCTGTATCATATAGATTTGAAGATATACTCATCTAAACTTCACTCGTTTCTAACCTCTTTTAATTCAGTATGGAGACTTCAAAGGAAAAACCACGAATATGAGTTAATTTTAGCTCTAGTAATTTAGCAAGTCTCAAGAAATGTTTAAAACCTATAAAAAAAAACAACATAAAACCCTGATAAATCATATACCTTCATTCTCAGAAGTTGGTCCATACAGTAGGAAAATAATATTAAAGGAGAAATATATTTATATATGTAACCCTCGTACAGAATAAGAAGACAATATTAATATTTAAAACCTGGACGGTATAGTATTAAAGAAAACTCAATAGTTATTATTGAATTGTGTAATATTGAAATCATAGACAGAATACAAATTATTAGAATCATCAGCGGGAATTGAATTTTTTTAATATTTTAGACTGTGACACAATTTTTGAAAAGAAGACTGAAATATTACATTGAAATAGTAACGATGACTGTTGTGTTCTAAATTTTCTGCACGATGTAATTTGATTAGCTTTGTATGCTGACAGGTGCTGACATTTCTTTAATAACTTAAATTATTACCATTGTTGTCTAACCTTATATTTTAACGAATATTCTGATATTTAGGTTAATTTTTTCTTACGAAAGTAATTGTCATCAACACAGGATTGACATATCGGAAATGACTGTAAATAATGGCTCATCTACTTATACTTATCTAAATATAGTCCTGCAATTATATTTGTCTTTCTGAGGTCCATTTTGGGCTGTAATAAAAATAAAAATAGGTATTTTCACACAAAAACTGGTTAATATTCTGTTTCCTGAACTGCGAAAACTGTTGCATATCACCTCAAACCTCTTCTTACATTTCTGTTTCAAAAAATTACATTTCATACGGCTATTTTAGTTGAAATAATATTTGTTTTCTTACCTACAGTTTTCTTACCTATCGTGCCAGTAGTAGGGGAGACTGGGGTATAACGGATCACTAAAATGCAACGGTCTCTAAACAAAACTAAATGATATATAATTGATAATCAAAAAATTTCTTTTAGGTCTTGATTATGCCAAGAACTTTTGTCTACATTACTGCTAAAATTAACACAATAGGGAAGATATTAAAAACTCATATCCAAACATTTCGTAAATCACGATGTTCAAAACCATTGGGTATAATGCAGCACACCAGTGGAATATGGTGGGACAGTACGTAATTATATTCAAAATAAACTAAATAAGTCAATACATTACTATATTATTATTATTATATTATTTTTTAAGGGCTAATTAAAGACTAATAAGTAAGACAAAATACAAAACATAATCTACAAAATTAGACTATTTCGACAGTTGTAATAATTCAGCAATACAATTGGCAGAGGATTTGAGAACAAGCTAGTTTTACGCATTTCACGTTTCTATCGATCTAAAATTTGCGGCTGCTAAAACCGAGAAAACTAACTCACGCAAGCACTACGAGTAATCTAAGACACGACTCAATAGCTGCTACCATATTTAAAGCTAGTTATTACAACTGCTGCGTATACCCCACTCTCCATTATTCCCCAGTCTCCCCAATATTTATATTCCAAACTAAAAATAAAACTAAACCAGTAGAAAAGCTAGTGTAACGATTACAAATTTTTTACAAGGCTTTAAGAGAAGCGGTCGTGAGCTACCGTCTCGGCATTAAAGAGTTAAAAAAATTGATTAATAAGCGATGAAAGAAACTATTTTGGGTTCATGTTATTACTTAAAATACGTTAACTATTAATTAAACTTAGTCTGCGAGCAATGAATTCACTCCTCAACTCATTCAAACTATTTTTATAACAACGAGATTTTTCGTTTTAAGCAGATCATTGATTCATAGCAAAATTTTCAGACGAACCGCGAAACACGCATAATCCTCGCTCCTTTTTGTCTCTGGCTGAGTTTTTGTTCGCGAGCGTGATCGATCAATCAAATACGGGATTGAATGTGTATACGCTTTTAAAGCTACAGAGCAGCCGCAGGAGCAGCAGCACAAGGGGGCTGATATACGTATAGTACAGGTAGTCTAGTTTGTTGAATGATAAAGCGACTGTAATGCCTCGTGTTCTTGCGCCTTCAAGGAGCTCTCTCGCTCTCTCTCTCTCTCTCTCTCTCTCTCGCTCTCCCGCAGAAAATGCTTGAGGGGTGCATTGTTGGAAGCATGTACGTATACATCGTTTAATACCGCCTGTGTATAGATATAATGCGCGCTCGCGCGGACGTCGCCGTGGCGCGCACGCGCGAGCAAGCACGCGGACTTTGATTCATGACGAACGTTTTGCCTTCTAACCAGTCACGAATGGGATTAAGCCCGAGAGCTTAATGTAGGATCACGATAAATGAAGCGAGCCAGCGAGCGAGCGCGCGCGTACTTTCTTGTCCGACGAAAAAAAATCCGTTATAGAGTCTAAAGTCCTTGATAAGGAGCCTCTTTGTCATTTTCTTTTGTCGACTGTCATATATTATTTCTTCACGAGCGAATGACGTATACGATGGTTTCCACGGCATTATGTACGTAATGATCATTCAATTAATCTTCACTCCCAGAAAAAATCTCGCAGCAACAATTATATCGTCGGTCGTTTTATGTTCTCGTTTCGAAGCGGAGAATGCGTTTTTGAATTTACTCATTGTTAAATAAATTTTATGTGGGCACATTAATCCTGAAAAATAATTTATTAGATAGGTAGTACAGAAACTCAAATAGCTACACAAATTGTGAGTAACTGTTTTATAAAGAATTCCGTAATTATTTTTATTATTATTGTTCATAACATTTTTTATATTTCTCCATGCATAAATTACATTTTTGTCTTATCAGCCGTTTCAATTATACAAACATTTTTATATTTTCATTACGAAATACTTTATAATGCGTTTCTTAAAGTATTTGAAGTATAATATATGTATTCATTCAAAGCAAACATTTTGAAATGCAGGAAAGTAGAAAGCATGAGATAAAATAAATGCGCATTCATACCTCGAAGCTGTTGTAAACATATTAATTTAATTTTACACGAAATCTAGAAAAAGAAAGTTTAATTCATTACAAGAAAAAAAAAATAAAAATGTAATTTCAGAGTAAAAATAATTTAATAAAATTTGGCGAAATTACTGTGTTATAAAAGAAAAAATAGTTCTGATTTAAAGTGGAGGTGCATGAGTCCTACTGTACCGATCGAATATTATCAACTCGAATTTCTTGTTCTATTCTAAAAATACGCATCAGAATTGATTTTCCTTTTCATGATCACTTTATTTTGAGAAAATGAAGAGCGCATCAGTTCAAGGGCAAAGGAAATCGAAACAAGTAAATAATTTACTTATGAATATAATAATCTGTTTTGCGACACAAGTGAAGTTAAATACACTGCTCTAGTAATATTTTCACACATGATCTTTTTTCGATTTTCCATATAATTGAACTAATCCTTTATTTATTTCTATAAAATAAAGTAATCCTGAAAAGGAAAATTGATTCTGATGTGTATTCCTCGAATGGGACGAGGAATGCGAATTTATGTTATTCGATCGGTAACGTAGAACTGATGCAAGCCATCGTAAATATCTTCAGATGAATTGTTAATTAATTATAAGTAGTAAAGTTTTAAACATTTTATATTAGACCACTCTACATAAATTTAATAAAATTTGCCAAACATATTTTTAAAATGTATTTTATTTATACTTCAAAATGTTTAAATTTAAGAATGAATAATAAAAGCCTCTGGCGGCTGTCCCCGTGTAGGGAAGCCAATGAAAATTGTGAAAGAAAAATCCAAACGACGTAGTGCAAGAATGACCGCATACGAAAGCCCATATAGCGCGCCATTGCAATTAACCGTGCGTCTCGGTAAATTTACCCCACAATGCCGAGTTTTTTCTTCGCGCTCGCTTGGCCGTCGCCTCGCTCCTCACAAAACACTTTATGGACTATCCATCACTCCGATAGCCCGACGAGCCACTCTTTTCTGAATAGCCCCTCTCGCCGCTTTTCTCGGCCGCAGCAGCGTAGAAAGGGGCCGCACGATATTTAACTGCTTGCGCGCGCGCGCGCGCGCCTATATCCGCCGAAAAAGCAGCACCGGAGGAGGATTCTCCCGCTCGTACACACGGCGCATTTTTATGCCTCGGCAGCGGCGACGAGAGCAGCTTGTCGGATCGTAAACTCACGAAATCAATATGTCGAGGCAGCGGCAATTCCACGTGGCAATGCGTCTCTCTTACGCCGCTGCTGCTGCTGCTGCTGCTACTTGCTGTAAGGTATAACTCGCGACGAAGCGAGGTGAGACGAGCAAGAGAGAAGGAACGAGTAACAACAGTTCAATAACAGAAATCGAAGCGGTCAAAAAGCCAAAAGAATATTCTCTCGTATTTCCTTTTTTTCCGGGAAAGCAGTTTTTTCGCCTCTTTTTCCCTTCTTTACTTTCTTATTTTTTTCTCCACGGTCCTCTCGATCTCCCTTTTCTCGTTTTTCGTGACATAGACGGTATGAAAGTCGTAAAGCAGCAGACTCGTAAAAAGCGCGCCCCGCGCATAGTAGGTTGCTCAAATCGATGGGAACGGCGAATAAAAATTATTTGAGGAAAGTATTGATGTGCTCGTGTATTTGAATCTTGGGTCGTCGTAAAACTCTTTTTTATATACGTGAAACTTATGCGGGTGTTAGGAAAATTTATCATGCTAGACGTTGCAGATCTATAAGCATTATTCATAGTTATATTTGTTTGCTTAGACATTGCAAAAACGACTCTAATAAAGTAATATTTTAAAATGATCAGTAATTGATATTGTTAGATTGCTTAATTGTTGCGAAAAATGCTTTTTTTTAAGTTATTAGATTTCTTAATGTTCCTTTAGAACATAATTGGAATAAAAAAAATAAAATTTATCTCGTACTATTTCTAGGATAATGCGATGACTTACATTCATTATATTTTAAATTTGTACATTTCTAAGAATCTCATGCTTTTAGGGATTCTAATGTAGAGTTTCTTGCTTCACGTTATTGTAATTTTTACCAGGTGATGACAAATGATTGTAAATTATTAAATTGTACCTAATTATAAAACCACGAAGAATATGGTTGATTGGCCATGAATCGGTTTAATATTGTATTTATTATCTTACTAATTTTCCTCCAATATTATACTGTGTCAACGATTTATCATTTTAAAGGATGTCCGTCAGTTTCCTGTACTAAATATTGATTTTATCAAACTTAATTAATATATAGATATATTAAGATAATTTAACTTAAAATTCAATTTAAAAAGTATATTATTCTACGTTATAATAAAATTGATTTTCTAAGAAGAACTGAAGTCTCATTTCACAACTTTTTGTAATCATACTACATAATGATTAATAATCTATATATTGTTTATAATAGTGCACGACCACATTGAATTTCTCGTTTAAATTCTAAGTTGAAATTATATATTTTTAATGACTTCAAAAATTTGTTTATTTCACTTTAGTATATAATTACACTTAATATGCAAATATTTACCAACGTCTTAGTATTGTTGAACAAAGTGGACATTTTTTTAAAGTTAATGCAGTCCCATCTTAAGAAATAGGTATTTATAAAAATAATGATTAATTAAAATTTTTTTAATAACTTATTAAACAATATTACTTTCGAAGAACTAACCGAGTACATATTTAGAATAATTTCTTATTCATTGTCTATAACCAACCTGCTGGTAGAGAAGAAATTATCAAACCACAAATCAATAAAACGGCAATTAACAAAAAAGGGTCGAACCGTTTAAAGTCAGGATAGTGGTTATAGATAGCATAAAAATAATTTAAAGTAAAATTCAGTACTTCTCTCCTGAAATAAATCGTTTAAATTGTTCAATAATGTATCATTTTATTTAGAAATTTAAGTGTTATTTTTTTTCATTATTGTATAGATATCTTAAAATAATTACAGATACTGCTTAGTTGATCTTTATAAAAACATTTACTGCCTTACCAATAAATTTCAGAATTCATTGTTACTTGGATAAATAACATTTTTACACGCCTAATAGTTAACGTTTCTTGTAAGGGCATTGGGTCTAAAAGAGTTAAATTTTAATAAGTGTAATTACCTACAAATGAAGTCTCAAATATTAATTATGAATCATTATGCGTTTATTTAAACTTTGGCGTTTAAGTGCGAAATCGAAGTCTGTTACTATCACGTTTCAAATCATTAATTATACGAATCAATATATCGCAATGATTGCTCACGTCAAGGGATCCGCTTATCTTCTGTAATATGTAACTTTCGAAAAGCAACTTCACATCCCATCATGCATCACGCAGGGTAAAAAAGTCATGCAAAGTGAAATCTACAGTGCATTACGCATTTAGCCGCTCGCACTTTCCTCACTGCAGCATAAATGACTGTGCAACATTTACAATCCTAAGTTTTCGAAAAAATAATGAAAATAAGCGGTAATAGTTCTAAACAGAAAAGGGTTTGTTTCCGGTCTCCAGCTTGCATTCGTGGAAACTTATACATTAACTGTCAAAAGTATTTCGTTTTTAAATAAAAATGCATAATTAATTTTTAACATACAATAATTTAAATTACTACACCGTCACGGATCCAAGTGTGAAACAATACCGATATATGTCATTTTATTATTTTAATCGTTATTATGAAAGTATTGCATTGGTTTTTTTTTATACTCTCAAAGTACATATTCGTCTTTAGAAATAGGTGCGAATGCTAGAAAAATAAACATAATTATTGCATAGCATAATTAAGTGATTCATTAAGTGCTCCCTTATACTTTTAAATGAAACGGAATTCGATTGATGATGACATTCTGCAAGCTTATAATATAAGTAATTATTATAAGAACATTATATTCTTTTAAATCACTTTTAGAAAGATGAGGATAGTAATTTTACGTTTTCAATCAAATCTTATAATTTATTTTAACTGCTTCCTTACCCTTTTGCTTTCTCAAAGAGAAAGCTTTGGATAGTAAAATTCTTTTTGTCTTTTAACGTATAAACATGTTTTACGTCTTGAGGAGTTCGAATACACTAGTCTTAAAAAATGTCTGTGTATGAGTGCGTGCGTGCGTGCGTGTGTGTGTGAGCGAGTGTGTATATGTGTGTGTATTAGTATGTGGCATATCACTATTAGTTCAATGTGCGGTATAACTTCCCCAAACTTTGCACAGACGTTTGCTATCAATACCCGGTGTGCGCTTGAAAGTTTCAGCAAGAATGGTAGAATACATTTTTTTATGGCCGTTTATCAAAATTTATGAATTTTCAATTTTCGGTTATTTTGAATTTTTTTCAATGCAGGAAAAGTTTTTGGGAAGCGAATATTTTACACAATAAAGTATTCATAAAATCCTTCATTTTAGGACCGGAATCGATTTTATCAGTCGTTTTACAGTTGTTATACTGTATGACAAAATTATTTTTTACTCGAACATTTATTACTTGAAAACTATACGATAAAAGTCAGTCAAATTTTTTCTGAATACTTGTTTTATATACAAGTATATTCCTGTACATTTTTAGACAATAGGATTATTTGTTTTCTGGGGGGAAAAATAAAATGTAAAAAAAATGAATTTTTGTGGACTACGATAACTTTAGTAATACTTGATGTAATGCCTTGAAAATTTCAAAGAATATTTGTTAGGTATCAGGTAATTCAAACAATACTTTTTCATCCTGTATATCACGACATCTCTAAGCTTTATCGTTGTGCTTTTTCTTGTAGATATTAAGTATTATCATATATGAGATTTATTATTCTACACTTCTAGCCAACTTTACACATAATATTGCACGAAAAAATAAAGAGACTAGAAAGATAATGTTATATTAAAAATATTATTATTTTGTGGTTTTTTGAAAATGATTTAATAATGACATAATTTAATTTTGCAATATATAATCTGTATCTATCTATAATAGATCATACAAAAATTATAATTTTTATACGCGGAGAGAAATAAAAAGTCGAATTTACTGAAACGCACGTTGATTCTACACAAAACGAAAGTCTACCTTAGTAGTCACGTGGCAAACTGCAGCAGCTTAGAAAAAAAGTAGCTATTCCTTATTATAGTGCCAGGTATTTAAATTCTTCTACTATTTTAAAGGTTTTGTTTAACACCTTCAGGTCGCTACACTCATTCGCGGGTACCGCTCTGTCAGTGATCATGTATTCCGTTTTCATTTCGTTAATTTCTAGTCCTACTTCTTTTGTCGTTTTTATTAGTATTTCAACGCTTTTTATTACAGTTTCCCTGTTCTGTCCTATTACATCTATATCATCTGCATAGGCTAGCAATTGCGTTAAGATACCGATCAGTATTACTCCTTTCCCGCTTTCTCGTACGGCCCTGACAACGTATTCTAGTACTAGGTTAAACAGAAGTGTTGATAGCGCATCCTCTTGTTTTAATCCATTGCGGATTTCGAATGGTTCTGATAGGCTGTTTCCTGCGCGAACTATGCCCCTGCTATTATCTGGACACATTTTTAGTAAATTAACTAGGTTTTTTGGAATCGCTAGTAGTACTAAGAAGTGGTATATTTTAGACCTTATAATCGAGTCGTATGCTTTCTTAAAATCAATAAATAGTTGGTATACCATTTTGCTATATTCCCATTTCTTTTCTAAGAGTTGCCTAACTGTGAAAATCTGGTTGATAGCCGACCCATTTCGTCGAAACCCACACTAATAATCCGAAAAGATATCTTCTGCGAGGATTTGTTTTATCCCCTTTCTTGTGAACTGAAATTACGATTGAATCCCTGCATTCCTTAGGCATAATTTCCCTTATCCTTAGGCGTGTATAAGAGCGTGAATTATTTCAATAATTAGTCTTCTTTAAATAGCTCTGCTCATAATTGATCTACTCCTGGGGATTTTTTAGCTTTTTGATTGCAGCGTGTATTTCGTTAAAGGGGGGTTGCTCGATGTGTGGTTCAGCAGTGTGGATGTTGCTGTAGTCCGAGATGGATTGTTGCTCGTGCACATTTAGGAGCTCATCAAAGTAGCTTCTCCACCTGTATAGTATACCTGCCGAATCGGTTATTAGGTTCCCTTGTTCGTCCTTTAGAAAATCGGAATTGTTCTGTGTTCCTTTCCTTATCAAATTTATCCCTGTGTACATTTCAAGAAGATTAATGTTGTTATTGATTTCCTGAATAGCCAAGATTTTCTTATTTTCCTATTCTATCGTTTTCTTTCAAAAAGCTCATTTGGCCTGTTCTCTTATGCTACGGTACTACCTAAGCGTTACTTCTGTGTCGTTATTAAGATTAAGCGCTATCGCTTGTTGCCTTTAGTTTTTCCATTCCCCGCATTCTTCGTCAAACTTCTTTTTTTTTTTATTTTTTTTTATTTTTCAGGAATATAAAAGGTAATGAAATGTAAAGAATGTGTATGGCGACGGGGTATACGGGAAAACCGTGTACCCCCCCCCCCCCCCCCCCACCCCACAATTTGACGGGCGCGCACATCTCATTTTGATCATTAAATTTGAAACAAAATAAGTGTTTTAGCGATATTTTGAGGTTAGGTTGATACTATTACGGTTGGTTCTCATCTAGTAACATTCTTTGATGCAGAAACATTAATTATAATCCCAGAAAATATAAAAAATACCTACATATTTTGACTACGTAATTTTCAAAGAAGATATGGTTCTCAATATTTTGAGGTTAGGTTGACACTACTACATTTAGTATTTATTTAGTAACATTCTCTGATGTAAATACAAAAATTATACCGCAGAAAATACCAAAAAATCATATTTTGACCTCGAAATTTCCAATGAAATGTTTAGCAATTTTTTTAGGTTAGGTTGATACTGTTACAATAAGCAGTTATCTATATTATAATCACGAAATTTGCAAAGAAAACTGTATTTTTACGATATTTTGAGGTTAGGTTGATACCAATACGGTTAGTACTCACGTAGTAAAATTCTCCTCCTAAAACTGGAATCCTACTAAGTTTTGAACCACTATTCTTAGTCAAATACTGAAAAAACTATATAAAAATACCAAAGACAAAAATTTAAAAAAATAAATAAAAAACATAATGTTCTGAAAGTTGGTTTTAATTGTATTATTTAATTTTAAGATACTTTAAGTTTATATTATTATAGTTTAGAATACTTTGAAAGTTCCTGTTGGAACGTAAAAACACTTTATAATATTTATATAATGAAACATGCGGAAGAATTAATTTTGTGTATATAAATTACTGCGACTTTATTTTGTTTATTTTGGTAAATTTATTATTACTGGAAAAGTGTATCTACTATCACGCTTGCAATATTATAAACTTAAAAAGTTAAAAACAGGTCAGTTTTTTGTGGATGTCCATCTCAAAGTATTCACTCTAAAATAGAGTGAGATTCCACTCCACTTAAGAATGAAACATTCCACTCTATTTGTAGAGTGAATAATCCACTCTAATTAGAGTAATTTATTTCACTCATTCTTCGAGTGGAATGTCATTTTAACGGACTTAGCGTGTAATTGCGCTTTACATTAAAAAAAATTACAGCCTGGAAGCTGCAGCTTGGATAGAATTTGTAGTTATATTAATAAAAAATGTAATTAAGAAATTGAGATAAAAGCACGATCATATGTTTATTGAAAAATATTTGTTTTTCAGTATGGAACAAATCTCTAACTGAAATTAGATAGGAAAATAACCATGATGGGCGGAACTGCGCAGCTCTTCCTTATTTACATAATAATTTTAATTAAATTCTCTTTGAGAAAGCATAGTGGCAAAGTAGTTGACAGCGTTTCTTACAACGTTTTATTAGTCAGCTTATCGAAAGCCAAGACCAAATGAGAAAATTTCTCATCGACAACATACTTTTGACCAGCAGTGTACACTCAGCTCCCCAACTTCGCCTGCGTCATGCAAGTTATACGCGCTCGGTGTAGCACCAGTAGTACCACTACCAGCAGCAGCAGCAGCGGCATTAGAATCGCCGATCCGCGCGAGCGCGAGCTCGAAAGTAATTCAAGTTGCGTGCGCGCACCGCGAGCTCATTCACTTAACCGTAAACGCTTTTCCAACCAGTTGCATGCGCCCCGCGGACGTTTCTTCTCGCGATTTACGCGCCGAACGCTTCGAGCGCGGCTGCGGCGCTCTCTCCCTTCCTATTACAGCCGTATGTATACGTATATACACGATGGGTACATCTGCGAGACCACGAGCCCGCAACACTTCCGCTCGGCCTCCTCCCCGAGCGCGGCGCATATATATACGTAAGCGCGCGATGTGAACAATTATTCTTCTCGCGCCGTGTGTGTATAAGCGCTGTACATTTCGCCTCGCGCGTGTGTAATGACGCGAGAGCGAGGGAGAAAGACAGAGAGAGAGAGAGAGAGAAGGCTCGGTATAAAAGCCGCAGTTGTTGGCCGATCCGCGAGATTAAAGGTTAGATATGTACTTGTGTTTATGCACGAAGCAGAAATTTCCGCTGCTGTATATGCGCGCGTGCGCACACAGCCGCGGGAGTAAGCTGTCGGATCGCTTCCTCGGAGTAGCGTGAATTATGATTGTCGGTTGTCTCGAGGGGAGGTAAAAATTTCGTTGTTTATTCGAGTTTGGTAGAAAGGGTGCTTTTAGCGTGCACCCCGGGGGTGGACGAGATCTTAAAGCTTTTGTTATGTTTAATTGGTAATTGTACGATTTGACAGAACGTGAGTCAATATAACTCAACAATTGTTACTATATTATTACAGTAACATGGTTTTACACGCCCAGAACAAGACATAACAAATTCGAGGATAACTCAACATTTTTTCATTGATTTTTTACATAGTATATAATAGCTTATACGAAAATAGAAAAGCTTTATGCTCTTCGAAAATTTCTTAAAAAAGGTTTTCTGAGATAAGTAAAGTAGTAAAAAAGCTATTCTCACTTAATAAGCAAGCCTTCAGTGATTCTATCTATTTTTATTGTTTCTTTTATTAAATATTGGTTATTGCTACAAAATGAAAATAGTCAGGGGCTTTACTAAATTAATTACCAGATTGAAAACATAGTGATCAATAAATGCACTTTCGACGTACTTTAGAAGCTCGACAGATAACATAAAGTAAATATACTTGAATGTTTTGACTACTGTTGGCGCTAAATTCAGTATTTATCTAGTATGGCACATATGACAAAGATAGACAATCGGACGAGAAGATAAACGGCAAGTTTAGCCAATGTTACTAGGTATTTTAGTTACAAATCATACTAAATGAAATACTCAAACTAACAAAAAAAAGAAAATAGCTGTATCAAATTTCCACTACAAACTTATATTTTTATATTAGTTAAAACTTAGTTGATTTTATTATATATTATTATTCAAGAATAATATTGAAAGTAAAATTGGTTGTTGTTATAATAAAAATATTTATTTTTAACTCCTACTTAAGGACTTTTGGTTTTTATTTATTTGTGTATTATTTAAATTATTTATTGGTTTTATATTATAAAGTAAAAAGTAATTCATAGTACATATTAGAATTTATTTAAAGAATAAAGTTATTTACTGCAACTGAGGTCTCCAATTAGAAGTACTTCTTCTTTATGTATTTTGGGCTTCTGAATTTGAATAACAAGGGTAGAATGCTCTAAAATGGTTCAGTTATTTGTTAATTAACAATTTTTTTAAACAATTGAAATTTTTTTTTCATTTTGGAATTTTTTTTATTAGATTCCTTATGTAATTTTAGGAAAAAAAGATTGTTACAAGTTTTTCTCTAGGACCCATGGATGTCGAATAAAAAATCATTGAAGTTTCGAAAAATGCGATTTACACAATTGTTTATTGCAGTCGGCAATTCAATATTTTTTAACAATCAAGGAGCTTCAATTGCTCCTTGAACCATACACTACCAGATTGTAATGGATATTTGTAATTCTTTTGACGATATAGATGTGTTTCAGACGTCGAATGTCGGGTGTTTTGCGGCGCTTGAGGCAGCCCTGCGCCTGCTATAGACTCCTAAGGTATGAATATTCTAAAACAATTTTTTATTAAAAAAATTATTTTGCATAATAGTATAATGAAAACTTAAAAATAAAAATGTAGATACTTGCAGTAATGACAACACACCCTGTAGAAAGCGAGCCAAAAAATAAGACTCGTAACAACGTAATAATTTACCGATACGCAAAGGTGTACACGTGATCCCCGAAACAAAGTGTGTATAAAAAACGATACATTTATATCCATGCTCGCATGCATGTAATAAATATATTCCGAGGTTTTGCCGCTTTATTTTCGTTCGACAAAAGGCGCCGAACCGCAAGTAACGATAGCCTCGCGAAAACTTGTTATTGGCGCGCGATCCTAAATCGGCGCGAATTCACTCGTTGCCAGTTCTTATTTTTTCTCTCTCTCTCTCTCTTTCTCTATCTCGTGCGTGTATTATATGAACCGACACACGCAAACGACCACTATACTATACACGCGGTGTGCCGAAAGGCGCGGGCAACATAAAAGCGCGCATTTAAAAGTCGCGCGCTCGGAATTATGGCCGGCACGGCTTTACGACGAGTCAAACAGGGCCGCAATGGCCAAATAAAAAGGACGGACCCGCGCTGCGCTGCGCCGAAGCGAAACGGAAGAACATATATACGAAAAATTCTTAGAGGCGGTTCGAGTGAGTTAAAGTAGCGTACGGGTACACATACTCTAAACCTAAAAGTGTAAAAATTGACGTAAAAAAGTGTAAATTGCATGGATTACACTTTATAAAAGTGTAATTAATGCGGATTACACGTTATAACAGTGTAATGCATGCGGATTACACTTTATAAAAGTGTAATTCAGCTGTATTACACTTTACGTAAAGTGTAATCCACGCCTTTTACACTATTTAAAAGTAGAGAAGAATTGAAAAGTGTAAGAAGCGTGGATTACGCTTTTCGTAAAGTGTAATCCATGCTTTTTACACTTTTTAAAAGTAGAGAAGAATTTCAAAGTGTAAAAAGCGTGGATTACACTTTACGTAAAGTGCAATTCATATGAATTAAACTTTTCTAAAGTGTAATTCTTGTCTTTTATACTTCTCAATTCTTCTCTACTTTTAAAAAGTGTAAAAAGCCTTTTATAAAGTGTAATCTATGCAATTTACACTTTTTTACGTCGATTTTTACACTTTTAGGTTTAGAGATACCTATAGGTACACCTATAGGTAAGCTTGTAATGGCATAATATGAGTGTGAGTTTAATTTAAGTTGGGGTTATAGCAAAATTGAAAACTTTTCTAATATTCAATCTTTTTTCCCCAAACTTTCTAAACATATTTGGCATCAAAAAACAACATTTTGAGAATTCTTTTAGCTATTTTTACTTAATTTTTGAAGCTTTACTATAGATAATGCATTAATTTTTAATGAAATTGCACAAATTTGCTCAAGTCTTTTGCGCACTAGATTTCAAAGCAGATCAACAACAAATTTTTGTATGTTTTCTTTAAAGCAAAGTGAATACTGTAACAACCTCAGAATTTTTTTATATCCGAATACTTGTTTTAAAAATACGGAACTGTAATAAACAATTTAATAAATAAAAAGACATTATTTTTTATTATACATACATATGTTACGTTCTTAAAAAATATAATTTCAAAATCATATTGTTACTATGTTGTTATTATGTATAAGAAATTATCCTGAAAGTTTCAACTCGATACGTTGAAACCTAATGAGCAGAAAACTTCTAGAGTGATGTAAAATGTAGTTTTGATACAAGCACACTTTTGGAAAAAAGCTATTTTCCAAAAATAATTTTTACTTATACTTTACAATCATCATTGAAATCATATTTTACTTTTATTTACTTGCAAATATACTCCTCTTTGGTATAGAAATGTCCAAAGAATAAAAACAATAATAAAAACGAAAAATTGACATAATTTTACTATAACTCCACCTTCAATGTTGAAGCTATCATTTGTACACTATACATTTTCAACGTAAAACAAAATAAAATTTAAAAAAAAGAAATGCAGAATTGTGTTTAAAGATATATCTCTCTTTTTTTGAGAAACTAATGTTTTTGAAAACAAAATAAACTACAAAATTTAGTCGATGCGTATGCAATTGTGCATAGCTAACTAACGAATTATTATTTTAATAATATAAATTTAATTAATTTAGAAGCAGGTGAACTTATAGTCATTTTTAAGGCTCGTTTAGAAAACATATCATATATAATAGAGATTATTTTTCCTTAAATTAACTATTCGATGCACATATTGGTACTATTTTAGATATGACAAGCCAATTTCCATATTTTCCTTTCTTTGAGACAGCTTTGTGTTTTTTCGATCTAGTGGATAAAAGAAGTCTAAAAAATAAATTTAAGAAGACTTAATATTAATAATAAATATACATATAATTCTATTTACGAAAAATATCACCTACAATAATTCACAATACTCTTAGTTATTCAGCGTATTATGAGCATATACTGAGGTTACGACTTGATTTTTAAAAAACAAAAAAAACAATATAGAATAGCTTTGAATTTGTCAAGCAATAACAACGCTTATAGAAATCTTACAAGGCAGGGCTCATAATTTTTTTAAAAATAAAATTTACGCTACGTTAATTGATTTGATGTTATAATTTTAGTTAAGTTATTTTTATTTCAATTAATTTAATTTAAAAAATAGTAAAATTTTGGCGCGCTCCGCGCTGGATATTAATATAAGGGATTCTATAACAATAAAGATAGTAAAAATAGGAAGAGAGTAGAGATCAGGACATTTACCTTATATACAATGAAAAAAAATCAATTTTACGTGACATTAACTAATAATCACCGTAAAGACTCAATCGATTAACGCTAAAGCGTTAACTCTCGTAAGAATTACTTTTAATTTCACGGTTGTACGAAGAAAATATCTCTGTTTCACTCTTACTAAGCTTCCTTCCTTCCTTCCTTCCTTCCTTCCTTTCTTTCTTCCTTCCTTCCTATACTTGGTTATCTTCCGAAGCCAACGATAGCGAGGAGAGGATCAAAGAAAATTTTTACGGGCGTGCGGACGAGACGGCCATTCGAAATTTGCCGAAAGATTTAGGTGACGTCTCAATAGGACGCAGTTGGGGTGTTTCGTGCGGGGGGTGCACGGCTGCGCACGGCATACACCGACGTCACAGCCGCACGATTCGGGCGCTCTCGCCTGTAAATGAGACTTTGACGCGAAAAAAAAGTTTTAGTACTCCAGTTTGAAAGAGGAATTCTCGGCTAACCAGGATGCGAGAGAGAGAGAGAGAGAGAGAGAGAGAAATCGAGCGCGCTCGTAAACGTCCTTCAGGCAGCTGGGCTTTTCAATGAAATTTTTTTTTAATAGCTGTCACAAGAGAAAAGGCGTTTTGGGAAATTTAATTTTGAATGGAGCAAGGTTTTCCTGCACCGGGACAATTTCACTTTTTAACATCCCTGCGACAGCTGACGAGCTGCAAGAATAGAGCGAGGCGGTGTTGCAGTTTAAGAAATTTCGGAAGCTTTTAATCGCGATCTTTTGTAGTCAAGTCGTAAAAAGACAAGTTAAAGAAAAAAATTACAATGTAGTTAAAGTGAGAAAGGTATCTTACTTTATGTTAGATATATAGTTGCAATTTATTTTCAGCCATTATTATTTTGATACTTTGTACAATTTGAAAAATTAAAGAAATACATACATTTCTCTGTACACAATTAATGTAAATGTAAATATTGTTGTTAAAGAAATTAAAAATCTCATAAGATATATAGCAAATTATGTTTATCTATAAACGAATATTCAATGACCCGCAAAAAGAAATTTCTGTCTAATGCACAAGAATTTCAGTCAAATGCACATACACAGTCATGTTGTTTCAATTTTGGCTTGTTTGAGTATAATACACAAACCTACTCTTGGATATTCCATAGGATAGAGTTTATAATTTGCATATGTAAACAAAGTTTGTGCAAACTTCGTAATAAATAATTCATGTGATATACTGAGAAAACAGTTTCCATAAACCTAGTTAACATATCACGACTTTTAAAATCTCAAACCTATAACCGCACTTTTTTCAAATAACTTCAATTGACTTGTAATAAAGACATTCACAAGATACACTTTTTTCAGTTTAGTCCAATTTAGTCCAATTTCTCAAAATTTAGTCCAATAAATGAGCTATTTAGTTGACGTAGATTTTGTTTGTAATACTTATAAATACTATTTAAAAATGTAATCTTAGCATGAAGTGATAATTTTTTAATTAAAGATTTGTTATTTAGGCAATAGCAAGGTTACGAGTAAGCTTATGGCATTAAAAAAATTGCTGAGTTCTTGAATTAACTGTCTACATTTTTTGCTTTTATTAACAGTACTATCGACAGCAGTAATACAAGACCTAGATGAAATATAACGACTTGGTATTTTTAATGAAAAATATTTATGAAATCTAACTATTGAAAATCCAAATGATGTAATATTAAAAATGCACGTGTACATCGTATCTATGAGCTGTGTAATACAAATATTTAATTAATGGTATTATTTTCGGTATTATGGATAGTGTATAATTATTCGATGCTAAATCCAATAGTAAATAAAATTTAATTTGTGATGTTAAGAGGCATTTTACTTTTTGGTGTAAAAATTTTGATTTTAAATATTTTAATATATTTTTTATAAATTTAACTTTTGTAAATATTATAGTTAAAATAATTTTAAATTGTGTTAATATACTAAAATATATTCATCTAAATGAGCAATTATTCAATTACATAAATGTAAGCGCTGTTTGATCAACTTATAAAACGGTGAATAGTTAAAAAAACAGAAATTAAATAAATACTATTGATAATTTCTAAAAACTCTAGATTACCAAAAAATTTTAATAACTAATTATCTCTTTCTGATCATAAACTTCACGTTGCAACTGTGGTTGAGAAACCGTAAACATATATAAAAAATTATACATCTGTATGTCTTTCCATTGTAACTCGCTTAACCCTTTGCGGGGCGGGTGCCACAATAGTGGCACCCTATTTTTGTTCAGTTTTTTGTGCATAACTTAAACAGTTTGAGCGCAATATCGCTCAAATATTTTTTTTTAATCCTAGATACATAAGGAATAAAATCCTTAGCTTAAATTTACAAATGTTTGTTTATATAATTAGTGATAAAATATTTAAGATGAAAAAACTTCGATTTTTAGATTAAATTCGCCCCGCAAAGGGTTAACTATCGATACGTAAAAAGCACACTTATTAGTATCGAATTCCTATTTTACACAACAGAACATTAACTATCTTATTTAGTAATTAACACTACCTTTCATAGCGATTACAAACTTTTTGCCGCCAGAACGTTCCTCCAGCTTCTATTAATGAAAGCGTTTATTGCGCAACGTTCAAATAAAGGCTTGGTGTGCGGTTTTTCATAGTCTGCTCCTTAAACTCCTGTAAAATCCTTATTCAATGTAAACATCACCTCGATACCCAATCAAGTGAGACCGCACTAAAATACCAATGATGCCCGCTATCGTTGCGCGCACATTTTTTCGCCGACACCCGTCACTTTAAGCTAATATTAAACTTTATGGTTTTACTCTCGAGGCTATCGGCGCCGTATATTCCCGTTGCGTAGAATCGAATTTAACCGTAAATCCTACAAGTTTGAGCTCCGCCGCAGATAAGCAACTAAACGGCAAACTGAACGAAAAACGGAAAAACCAAATTGTATTCTCGAAAAGGCCGCATCGTTCTTCTTCAATGGAGAATCGGACGAGGAGAGTCATAAAGAGAGTCCCTCTCGAAAAAGCTGTTGTTGTCGCAGGCCCTCCGGGGTCCTCCGCTGTGACCGCATCGCATAACGTGCCGATTTCTCGGTACCAGGCGCGGCAAATAGTACGCTTGCTGCGGTGGACTGTAGCCCGAAAACCTTGTTCTTTTGCTCACAAAATGTTGCCGGTGATGATGCCGCAGATTCCAAGAAACCACAGTGTCAAGACTTGGCCGCGTTGATTCGTTGCGAATCGGCAACATCGCTGATTAATCAATAAATTGGAAGATTACAAATAATATATCCACGGCATTTTGACAATTTTATATTATGTAACAATGCGAATCTAAAAATTCGTATTAAAATAAGCAGAAATAGTGTTTACTTATTATTTATAAATCAAGTACTGGAATTCATTTATCACGAAGCTTTGACAATAATAAATTGACAGAACACGATACAAATTTTTAATGAATATGTAACAGTATTTCTGAGTGATTTTCAACGGTTAAATAAGAAGATTACAGAAGAACTTGTTACTTTCGAAGTGAGAGAAATATTGTTTAAATGTATTTTCAAAAGAAGATGTATTTTTTTAATTACATATACGGGCATTACTGCCCTTTCCGAGGTAGCGAGTTGTAGGTTCGATCTTCGCCACCGAAAAATCCGGAAATACATTTTCTTTTGCTTAACTTTGGTCAGAAAAATTTATTGAAGTGTCTAAATCAAATTGTACCACTTTCAACAAAATTATAGATTAAATATTAAAAAAACAAATATCTTAAGGTGATACTAAACCCCCTATCACTGTCAAATACGGAGAACCACTTATTTCATTCAATTTTCAATTTTGGGAGAATATCTCTCTGGAAAGTTGTTGTTCTTTATTAGGCCAATAATGTTTCATAAATATATTTGCTAAAAATTGAAAATTAAATGAGAAAAGTGGTTCCTCCTATCTGTCGGTGACAGATGGCTTTAGCATCACCTTAATATTGCATGATTTAACAAACTACATAATGTTTAAGGTCATACCAAATGATTTAACCGAAGAATTAAATTTTGGCGGACGTCAGAAGAGGCATAAATATGGTGTTTACAGAAAAATTTTGAGCAAACTATACTCAAGTAGGTATATCGTGTCAATGTAGCTGCGCTTAACTTCAGTAAAATCTACTCAAGAGTCGAAAAACATTGCTCAATTGGTCAGTAATTTCTGCCCAAGCTTACAAAGTAAATTTAGTTCAAGCATCGTGATCCAAGATTTTAAAGAAACTTAACTCAACCTTGAGCAAATAATATTATAGGGAAGAATCAGAGAATGTTACACACGTAAACGTGATCTAAACTAGTTACTATAGTATAAATATAGTTATTATATTGATAACGTTTACGTATGTGACATTGGCTTATTTGAGGGCAGATTCTTCCCTATGATCATCTTCTATCTTGGAAAAGAATTCTATTCATAATTTATATTCTTAAAAATATTATTAATTTACTTATATTATAGTATAAATTATCAGTAAACCCAAAATACTGTTTCCAAAAGTAACCCGAAAGCGTTTGCATCCTATACATTGTGACCCGACGCATCGTCACCCGACAAGTATAGTACCGTCGATCAGTCCTACCGCACATCACGAGAGCTATACACCAGCGAAAGAGAACTAGAGATAGATAGCAAAAACAGCGATCGAGAGAGAGAGAGAGGGAGAGAAAGAGCCGCGCTGCTATACGCGCTCCGCGCCTGCGGAGAGATTATGGTAATGCCGGCAGACGTTTCGGGGTCGTAAAAATAATATGATGGTGTCTTGGCTCGGCTACCGGGTACTTTGGCCGCTGCTCGCGTGCTCGGTGATTCATCCCTCCTCCCCTTCTCTCACCAGCAGAAGAAGCAGCAGCAGCAGCAGTAGCAGCACAAGAAGAGGAAGAAGAGGGACCGGACTCCCGGTGGCAGGCAGGCCGACCGGCCACCAACTACCGGTGACGACGCTATACACATATATATATATATATATATATATATATATATATATGCAGCGGAGAGAACGTCGCTCAAGCGGCGCAGCGCGCGCTTACGGACCTCGCTGAACCAGAAAGATGATCAATTTCAGCCAATTAGTGCGCTCTCTATCTCGGTGTGCTCTTCTCCTTTTCTCCTGGTTGCGCGCGTTGCTTGATTTCGTGAAAAATGTAGCGTCGGCGCGCGCTCGCGCTTCTTCTCGCGCTCTGCGATTACGCTGTCTTCTTCTCGAGGGAGAGATCGAGACACGGAGAAAGTATACTTTCCTCCTACCTTTTTATCGCGTTTGGCTTTTTCTCTTTTGCTCTGCGCTTCGGAATGAGAGTGAAATATCTTTTTTAACGGAAATCATACAGCTTGCTGGATAATAACACCGGGATTTCAGATTATTACTGTATTTACCTTGCGGATGATGAAGTGGAATTTGGACGTGAAATTTTTCACCAATGCAAAAATAATAACTACTTAATGTGTACGAATAATTTTTTAGACTCTAAAGAATTCGTTTATTTTTTAAATGAAAGACCGGGCGCATACATTATTTGAATGTAAATAAAATAATATTCTCAAGAAGAATATAAATTAATAAAAGAATGTGACGTTGTCCTGTGTAACTTTGTCCTGCGTGACAAAGTAATTCTGGGAACGTCAATAAACATCGCAACAACTTTATCGGTCTACCACGAAAAGATTATACATTTTCCCAAATATTCACGTCGCATTTTGATCGTAAGTCATCTCTGCGCTAATACCCCTCACAAATGCCGCATCATACTTCGTCATAAAAGTCAATAGACATAAATAATATTGCGAAAAGCAAACACCACGATTCTGGGAAATTCTTGGAAAGTTCTATTTTCAACCTCCTTGTTGTCCAGCCCGTGGCCACAGGGCGCGGAGAGAAGAAAAACGCGTGCCAGTGAGACAGAGAAAAAGAGCGTCGAGTCGAAAACCGCGCGGCGGGGGCCAGCAGTCTCGCGAAAGTTTCGGTTACCAATCTCCTCGCGAATCTCGTCACGCCTTGCGCCAATAAAACGCTGATCCTATTTTTACAGTTTCGCGCAAAAGTACCTTTTTTCAAAGCAGTCGCCTCTCCTCGCCCCTCTCATCCACCCTATATCTCTCGCCCTATCTCTCTCGCTCTCTCGGCTTTCGTGACGGGAATCCGAATTTACGAGGAGCCGAGCTGTGTGTGTGTGCGCGCGCGCGCGTGTCGGGAAAAAACATAGCGAGAGGGTCGAATTATCCTTTTTCCCGATGCGCTTTAAGACGACACTACTGGCGCGCGATTCTCTCCCATTCTCTCTTTTTACTTCCTCTTTTTTATGTATAAACGCGTACGAGACCTATACTGCTTCTCTCCCCGTCAAAGCCCGCGTCGCCTAATGCTATAGTAGGCCGAGAGGCAGCTGTCGAGGCGCATAGCCAGCGGTGGGCCAAGGGATTTAAACGAAGCTGGCCAATAAAAATTATACCGCCAAGGGGGAGGTTGTAGAACGAAAATGCTCGAGATGCTGATGGATTAAAGTAAGCACTCCCGGGCGCACCCGCAGGATTTTTCTGTCAATAAAAGCGATAAGGGGATTCGACGCCGCCACAGCCGCGGAAAGCGAAGTGGAGAGGAAGAAGTGCTGGCTTGCTTGTCGGTGCAGGCGCGGAGAAGGCAGAGCGCGTGAGCTCGCGTATAATGAGGACGAGGGACGAACTGTTTCGTGTCGCATGTGAAATTCACCCGAGAATCTCCTGGATAAGACGAGTTCATGCTTTTTTCAACAGTTTTTTTTCTTCATGTCGGTGCGATTTATTTTTTGCCTTATTTGCATATTTATGTATACTCGAGAATACTACACTTTTTGTCTGATAAAATACACTGGACTTGTGTATATATAATGTAATGCATTTTTTTTCTATTCCTATAAATGTTAGAGATATTATCGGCTTAAAATGAAATTTATTATTTTAAATTACCAATTCTGCCTGCTGGTTGATCATGCACAAGGTAACTCCATAAATTAATGTATAAAATAAGTTTTAAAAATACTATTTAAGGAGTATGTATATTTCCACTTTTAGTGCAAATTGATTGCATGTATTTTATTCATCGTAATACATTTTCAGTTATTCAAATTGAATTATTGAAAAAGTATCTAAAATACATTTTTCAATTCGCCTTATCGAGGGATAGTACTAGCGTACAGAGAGAATTTTCTAATAAAAATTATAACGAAATTCACGGTAAAAATTACCGTAAATAACTATGAAACTGTGACACTCCAACTTTCCGGTACTTTTTATACATAATTTACTATAAATTTTCCCGCACTGCATGGTAAAATTTACCTGATTATTTGAGAAAAAGAAGACAGCTGAAGAAATAACAACTGAGCGTGTACAAATTTAAGGCTAACTCTAATATAAATGTGTATAAATATATTTACTCGTCTTCGGCTCGCCTTAGGCAGCTCAGATTGTCTCGACTGTGCTTGCAACATCATCGCAGTAATCGCCTACTTTCCTTGTTTTACAGACGTAAAGTACAACTTTATGCCCACTTGGAAAAACGCGTTTTTTGCCCGTCTTTACACCCTCGCATGATCGCGTGACAGTCAAGTGCGTCGATCACTGCTCGGGGGCGTAAAGTCGTATGAAAACTTCGCTTTTCCCCATGGGCGAAAACTTGTACATTAGGCCGCAGAACAAGGCATAAGTTGAACTTTCACAATTACGGTATCGAAAAATGATCTTTGTACCTCGGGCGTAAAATTTGTATGTCCTCGTGTGATCGGGGAGCCTTCTACTTTACGCCCTAGGTACGAAATGTACTATTTAAAAATTCTTTTTTGTACCGAGGAAAATATTATAGGGGAAACTGAGGTAAAGTGAACATACGGGTAAAGTGAATCATGCTTATTATTTCTGCAATAAATTATTATTTATACCTAGTTTTAATTTTAGTAAAAGATAATTATGCAAGGATGATAATAATAAAGCTCCACTACATAACAAATAATATTATACGAATGAAAAATAATTGTATTTTTCGATCTTAAAAGAAATTTGGTTTGTCGAATTTATTATAACGATTATAGATGTTTATAATCAGTTTTAATGCTAGATTTTTTTTCTAATTACTTCAAATGTGTTTTACTTGCTATTGCCAAGAATACAGAGCTTTAAGTGATGTTCTGTTCTGTTTCTAAACAAGCATTTGTAAGACTCGACGTCTCGGGGTAAAGTGAATCGGGGTAAACTGGTCCGGAAAAATGCGATTGCACTAATTTACACGCGAGCAGATGGAAAATGTAACAAAATATTGATCAATGTGAGTATTACTATAGTATACAAAGCCTTTGTTGCAACGCATTTTGTATGTATGCCAAAATAGGCCAACATAACCTCCATATTTAAGGATTTAACTCTTTCTTATTTTACAGTGTTTGAAAGGTTTTAAGATATCATTTAAGTTTGATTATTATCCAAATTAACGTTATCTATTCCTGTACAAAAACTAGTAAAATATTTTCAAAATATTTAATTCTATCCTCTAGTTCACTTTACCCCGTACTGAAAGGCCCAGGTAAAGTGAACAGATATTTTTAAGAAATAGCTAAACGATATTAAACTTAATAAATGACTTTTTTTAAGTTGCTAGAATGTTTATTAATTTAAGAAATTTCTTGTGCAACTTACAAAGTAATGTTTTAAGACTGAAAAATACATTATTTTCGACTTTTATAGTTACTATATTCACTTTACTCTGGTTTTCCCTACACATCGTTATTTCTTGAAAATATCTCAAGATATTGTACAACGTAGTAAAATTGTGATTTTCCCTGTTTCTGCAATTTATAGTATATCATTATTATAGTTCCAACTTTCGCCACCTTATGGAAA